>JAKIJQ010000472.1:0-48470 GCA_023373905.1 Rhizoglyphus robini | reverse complement strand
GAGTCAAACTTGAGGATTGGCATGAACATTGCCCGTTTCAAGCTCTGTAGATTCGAAAACTAATCAAACAAACATTGGAACTTATGAGAATACTATAAATACATTTGTTTCGGTTCATTTCAAGCTAAATTGAGCGTGTAAAAATGAGCCCCGAAGAAATTGCGAAGTTGGTTCAATTGCTTAGTGAGCAGAAAGCGAACGACTCTAACCGTCCTACGGTTTGCTCTAACTTCACAGGAACGAATGTGAATGTGAATGCTTGTAAGTATCTTGTTCCTGAACTAATCTGAGCCATTGCTAACCTAATATTACGATCTCCTTCACACCTATAGCAGGTGTGCATCAGTATATTGGGTGCACTTTCCAATATGGCCCAGCTCCAACCGAACCAAAGGCAGACAAGCCAGTGTCAACCAATGACGAGTCATTAGAAACTGCCTTCAGAGAAAATAAAGAAGTCAATTTGACCGCTGAGCGAATCGCCAAGATGGGAGAGCAAGAACACTCTGTCCGACCTGATCGTGTTTCCAGTGATTTGCAAGATATTTAAGTCCCAACATATAACTCATCTTTGCTCGAGAGGCCACCAAAGCTCTCTGGACTCAGAGCGCGTTCAGTTGCGCTACCCGAATTCCCGGTTATCCCAGGATCATCTGATGGACCCAAGGCACCAGCCGTGCCCGGACAAACTGGCCCACCAATCCCCGAGGATCATGGTTCGGCTCGAGGAGGAGAACTGCCTGGTGCTTCAGAGAAACCAGCTCTGCCCGGACAAACAGGCCCACCAATCCCCGAGGATCATGGTTCGTCTCGAGGAGGAGAACAGTCAAGTTTGTCTGAGCTATCAAACAATGGAGTTCCAAAATGGGCTGAAAATTATAATTGAGTATAGTTTGTGAAATTGACATTAACAAAAGTTTAGGTGATTTGTACCGATTTGTATTTTTTCTAGCGGTGGTAGTAGGTTTGACGGCAATATTGATGATGTAAATGCAATGGGAAATGTAATCGCGCGCTGTCCAGTTATTAATATCAAGCTGCCTCGATTAAGGAGACAACAAGATGTATCACAAGTAGAGACTTCTGAATAATGCCAATTGTTTCAATGATCCTCGATTGATCATGTCAGAAGACAAAAAGGCTTGTGTGGTAAATTAGTTGTCTGATTTATCAGCTCTCTATCAACACGCTTTTAATGCCATCGACGCCGTCAATTGTTGCAACAGACCGAGTGAATGTGCCCTTTACACCAAGTCGATTTGATTGGCTATTTGATTGAATGCAAATGAAATTATTAGTGGTCATCTCTGACATCTTTCTCTTTAGTTGGCAAAGTCAATTTTCTCAAGTTACTAATCAATTAAGTTTACGGCCAATTCGCGCAATATGAATGGCAAATTGCATTGGCATACGTTAACGACGAAAAAGGCTTTCCACCCAGTTTGAAAGCATACAGAAACTAGAGCATCTCGAAATGGAAGCAGAAAAAATGAAACAAGTACTGTTCATTGTAGATTGACTCAATGACGTTACTGTTCGCGCAATTGACCATTGACCAATTAATGTTCAAAACAAAAGCTTGCTTTGTTCATTTATTGAAGGGCTCGGAGACAAATGGCTCACAAATGGTCCCTTTGAGTTGAACTTAAATTGAGTTCAATGCTTCCCAATGGGTGTGGCTGGTTGGTTTTGGCTTGTGTCCACTTGAATTAGTCTGGCACGTTTCTGGTCGACGAACATGACGGCACACTTGTTCTGAGCACCGCAGTAGTGTGAGCAAGAGAATATGGTGACACATTTGTCGCCAAAATGAAACATGAATCCGTGTGGAGGCACCTCGTGAGCACGCACCATGTGAGTCAGTCCATTGCGAACCAAGAATCTGTCCAGTGCCACTTCACTGAACACCAGTCCAGTGGATCTTTTTCGGTTGTCCACAAAGCCATTCGAGTTGGAAGGATTGACGTCCTCCATGTAGCAACATTCGTCGAATCTCTTCTTATCCGCTGGGTCTGACCACAGAATGTCCCACACCAGGCCTTGGTCCGCGTCAGGTTGTCGAATGTCCAATGGTTGACGGGCAATGTGAGCGATGGTGAGTTCGCAATTGGACAGTCCACCGTGAACTGCGAACATTGCATCGTCCAGTACGGCCGCGATGGGCAGACGGTCGAACACTTCGTTGCACATGTCCCAAATGCATCTGCCTTGGTTCTTGTACTTGATTTCACATTCACTCCAGAAGGAGTACCTTTCCTGAATGCTGCGAACCTCATGATTACCACGCAGCAGAGTGACTTTGTGAGGAAAGAGCACTTTGATCGAGAACAGATAGAGAGCACACTCCACGCCCCAACTTCCGCGGTCAACATAATCGCCCAGAAAGAGAAGACTTGCGCCCCGTGGTAATGATGGCCAGATGACTTTTTCCATAGAGAGAAGGTCCTCAATGTTGCCGTGAATGTCACCCACCACGATGCAAGGCGATGACACTTGAACACATTTGCCCTCGCTCGAGTCGTGCAAACGAAGCATCTCTTTGTGTACTTGTCGGAATAGACTGACCAGCTTGGGCACTTCGTTTGTTAGGAGACCATTCGATCTGTCAGCAGTGCCTTTCGATGTATTGAACTTGCGAATGAGTGCCAACAACTGACTGGCCGGATGGTTCGAAAGCAGATAAGACTCAATTGAACACTTTTTCACTTTTGTCATTTTGCCTTTGAGTGGGAGAGAGACTTGTCCTCTGGTGGACACTTTGGTCACAAATGGCACTACTGAGAACTTGTTTTGTTTGCATCGGACGCACACGTCTTGGTGACGCTTCCGAATGAGGCCGCCTAATTCTTTATCTTTCACTAGCGAATGGCTTTGCTTCGACTGTCGACCCACGACCGTGCTGGAGATAAGTGAGAAGATTGCCTTCTTGGCACGACACAAGCTAGAGACATCCTTGAAGCCTTGTCTTGCCACCACTCGGAAGAACTCGTCGTTCGTGATGCCAAATCTGTTGCCAATCTTTTCGATTCTAAACGCTGAAATACATTCGGCCACTTTGCTCGCCAATTCATTTTCATTCAAGTTGGCATTGAGGTCATGCAGCATTCGGCAGAAATCGTCCTTGACCAATAGTCCTTTAGTATGTTGGTCATAGCAACGGAAGACAAATTTAATTCGAGCCTCACAATTGGCAGTGTTGGACTCGATCGATGCCAGTCCAAGTAGCAGTTCGTGGAATGAGAGAGAGCCATTACGATGGTAATTGAAAGCTGTGAACAGTTGCACCAGTAGTGGGTCATCAGTCTCGAAGTCATACTTGGCCATGTACTTCTTGAATGAGACGATAGTCATGGAGAAAGCGGGAAAACAGTGATCGATAAAGTCCAAATACAGTCGCTCGACATCTTTTTGTGAGACGAGTGCACTCTTGAGCATTTCTTCTTCCACATTGCGAAGTGTCTTGTGGGGCACATAGAATAAGACCTTGGCTTGTCCATATTCGTGAACTCTTTGAATGACGGAATCAATGTACCACCGGCCAAATTGGAGCAACTCACAGCCCCACATGAGGTCAATTGTGCTCGAGTACAGTGCTGTCAGTGGACGCCACTTGATTCGGCTTGTGTTCTGGCAACAAACAAAAGCTTCGTTCGAAGTGTTCGGGTTGAGCTGAATAAAGTAGACCAGTCGGGTGAGGAAGTCAATTCTGTGAGGCATCTGCATGCGCAACACATCGATTAAGTGGACTTGGGTGTAAGGCAAATTGTTTCGCAGTGCAACAAACAGTTCCGCATTGCCACCAGCCAGTACAATGAACGAACCACATAAAGCTCCTTCGTTCCAGGCTTGATTTGACGGCAGCGGGATGAATGGAAGCCAGGCGAAACCAGTCTCGGGTTGACAGCACACGGCAATTTGGCTATGTCGAGGACAGACGATCACATATGCACACGAGTCATAGAGTCGAGCCGAGATTGGGCCTCCCTCGGGTGTAAGCCATTGCACATCGACTGTCTTTCCTGGCTTTGTTTCTTTTGGTTTGCTCTGGCCATTGGTGGTAGTCGTTGAATCGGCAGTGCTGGCTTGTTGCTTCATTGCAGTTAGAGGATTCCAGTTTGCGGGAAATGTAAACTTTTGAAAATATTCCTCGAGCTTGTCCCAAGACTTTTCCATGGCTACGATAAGACACGAACACTAAAGAATGTTTGATGATGACTTGCTTGCTCAAATACAACATGTAATGGCAAAGTTGCACATTGATTTATAGTGAAACACAGGCTCGAACTGTTTCAGCCACATTCGATTTTTCCTTGCAAATGCCTTCTGTGACAACAAAGTGATTTGGTACATAGATTCATTGCAAATCAATTTAGTGCCTAGTGTCAGTGCCATTTCCACTTAACGAACATGTTTAACCACTGAAATTTGCACCGAACCATTTTGTGAAACAGCTCTATTCGATCATAACGAAACAAGTGATGACCTGGGCTTTAAGTTCGAATCTGTCTACATTGCAAATATGGAACATTGCTAATCGAGGTCAACAATTCTGCTAACCGGACATTTAATAACTCACAGCAAGTGGTCTTTGTTTATATTTGTTGAGTAGATTTTAAAGTTTCTTTCTTTGTTCGGTGCTCCTAAACCAACTAACTGCCTCAACCTCGCTTTCGCTTTCTCCAATCTCGAGCCATCGACAATGTTCTCTATCGACGAGCGAGTCAAGAACTACCTGCTTGGACCCAATGGTCAGATCACTGGTGGCACTGCTCTGCATTTCTACCTGGACCGATACTGGGACCAGCTAGTGCTGTACCTTCTGCTGAGTCCGTTGCAATGGCTGCACTTGGTGCATCTGCTGTACTGCACCTACTGGAACCAGTACTACGCCCTCACCAAGACCGCTGTGGTACTTTATGTGGCCATCTGCCTCATCTTCTGGGAAGGCTTGCGCATCTCGGCTTATTACACCCTCAAAGCCATGGGCCCAACTGACATGCAGCAGCTCGCTTATCGTGTGGCCAGTGTCGCTCAAGAAGTTGGCAAGGATGGACTCGCCCGTGCCAAGCCACATTACGAGAAGCTTCACCAATCGGTGGTCCATCTGGCTACCAAAGCCAAAGACTCTCTAACCCGGCTCATCACTAGACCCTAGGAGCATGTGCCACATTTGCACACGCATGCTACTCATGTCTACTTGAAGACAGCTATTAAAGGTCTATTTGACTCAATCATTTGCTTTAATTTTTCATACGCGCCTGCAATTAGGCACTTTGCCACTAGCATAATCTACTTTAACAACAATCATTGATTTGCAAAAAGCTGCTTTGCCAAAACATACACATTGTACATTGGCCAGAATAAATGCAAGTTTCTCTCGTCTTTTCGGGACCTAGTTACTAGACTGTGACTGAAAGGGCTGAGATGCAACTGCACTGGTTACTCTTTCATGTGTAGAAATTTTATTTTAAGGCTACTTCATTGCATTACAATTTTGTTCGTCGGAGTGTGTAAAGTGAGGACTAATAAGCCCAGTCAATTCAACAGCGACAAACTTTCGATTTGGCACCAAAGGTCTATTCAAAGGCTCCCACGAGGTGCGGCCCGGAGTTGAGTAATTGAGACACTGGACACTGTTTGCTTTTACGAATTCGTCAATGAATCGGCCTTTATCAAAATGTCCATAAGTGAACCTGCCATCCAGTTGCCTGTTGGCCTGTCAATGCATAAAGATGTTATCGCCGAATGGTAATCAAATTAACCTTTCTTAGCATATGCAGATATGCATCTATTTATATACAGAGTAGTCACAAAAGCGAGGACATGTCGGCCTGGTCGATCAGTTGTACACGGACTGCTTCTAGTTGATGGTGCTGCTATTATCCAAGTAGAGCTAGCAAATGTTTGATTATTTGACGAAACACCGGGACAGACAAGGATTGACTTCACGTGCATGACGTCTGTAGATCATGCACGGAAATTGCTAAGTCACAGCAACCATCTCAATAAGCACTAATTTACGTTCCTTCTGTTCGAACCTTTTGCCCATTTATTCTCGATGACGTAGATGTGTAAATCTACCAGCGAACAGTTTCAAAGTTCATCTCGGGCATTTTGCATTGCTTGCCAAGCATTTGTTTGAGAAGGCCATCTGGCTCGGCCTAGGCAAGGGACACTCCCTAGATAGGAAAGAGGTTGCCTACTTAAACCAAAATGGCAAAACCAAATCTCTCAATAGTGTTCTAGAGTCGAATTTGAAAGTTAGCCGATTGTTTAGTTACTAAAGGCTGCCATTTAATTGGTCGGTATTTTTAAAGAAAGGGCAATATTTGAAGTAGTAATTTGTAAGTATTTTTCGGTCAGTAATATTAATAATTTTGGTAAATAATTTAAAATAAAAGGGGTAATAAATAATAAAAAAATACTATACTCAAAAACGCCCAAAATTAGATAAACTGATAACAAAATCTTTTTTATTAACTAATTATATTAAAAACATAAAATTCATAAAAAAAATAAACTAAATAATAATAATATATAACTTAATAAATTAATTAATAATTAGCACTGATACTGTTACTGACCATTTAGTATAATAACTAATCATTTATTAAATATACTGACCCTAGACCACTACTGACATAAAAAATCACTGACATACCATTTTAAAAATACAACTAAATATATTGTCGCGGTTACTAAACTTTAGTCGATATGAAAGTAATAAACTATCAAGATTTTCTAAATTCACGTCTCGTTCGACATCGTTCCAAAGTTGTGATTAGTGAGTAGTGATTGCTCCTATTACGATCAAAGTTCGATTATGAATGATCTATTCGTTTTCTATTTTGACTTAATTCTACCAGACAAGTCTTACTAGCGCACATTGCTCTGCTCTGTTAATTCATTCGCACTTGCTTTCAGCATTTTGTCTTTGCCTTTCCAAAATGTCCAGTCTGGTGATTTCAAGTACGTCAGCAAGTTCGCAAACCTGTAACGAGGACTCCTTGGTTGGTCTGACCGAGTTTGAATCGTCACTGTCGTGTTTTGAGTGGAATCCAATCGATGGCTCAACCTGCAGCACCTCAAGTACCACTACGATCGATTACGAAACAGTGCCAAGTGCCACTCCGATGGTTCGCCCTCACAAGAAGACTATCTGCTCGAGTAAGCAACAGTTACAGCAGTCAAAGAAAGCGGTTAAAAGTGGCGGAATGAATGGCGATGACGAACTGGCCGATGACATCACGCCTGAACAAGTCTTGGGCGAGTATCTAGGTGACTCGAACAATGATCCGTTCCAGTTTGGCATTGGAGTTGACGAAGAGCATTTCGAGAGTGAAGTGCTGCCTGAAAGCGAACAGTTTGGACACAAGCAAGATGATGAGGAAGACAATGTTGATGTGTCAATCAGTGCCTCATCTTCACGCTCGCTCTCGGGAGAATTCTATTCAAAGGCTTGTCTCGGTGAGTTGCACAAAAGTTTCTTTCTTTGCTCAATTATAATTTTAGGACAATTCGCTCGCCATCAAATTCTGAATAGATTTATTAACTCGGTCAATGACGAATCAAAGGAAAACAGTCCAGGTGCAGAGCACTCAAGTAATTGCCACTCTTAGCATTTCACTCATTCTCACTTGACTTCTTTATTATAGGTCCAGCAAGTTCGGTGTCCTCGTTTACTCGTGATCTGTTGGATTTGCGCACCAAACGGCAACAGTATCGTAGTGATCGAGATAAAATTAAAGCGCAACTCGATGAGAAAGTGCAAATGCCGACTGGAAAACAGGACGGCCACAAGTCTGCCAGTGAACATGAAAATGCTCAAACTGTCACAAGTGGCACTCGACACTCGAGGAAGACTGTCCACAAAGAGAACGCTCCAATGGCCACTCCGACTGGACAGAATGCCATTTTGCCACCCTTTAATGTGCCCACTTACGCTGAACAGTACAATCAGTGGCTCAACTGGCACTTGGCAATGATGGCCAACCAAGCCAATCCAGCCTATTACTACCCTGGTTCGTATTTGGCTGGCTATCCTTATGCTGCATCTCCAATGCCACCAATTCCGCCCAACTCTGTCAGAGTGCCCTTCACCTCTCCCATCAGTACTCCTGACTTTAGCAAGCCACCATTTTCGTATTGGATGGCTCCAAACACTTTGGCCAATGTGCATTCGGCCACTGTACCGCAACCCGAGCAGGCTTATCACCAGGACAACACCCAGGGCGTGAGTGTCAAGCCGAAGGTGTCCATCTGCACTGAACGTCGCTCCTTGTTGGCTCGTGTCCAATTTGGTGACGCACCCATTGATGCGCTCAATCACAAAGACCAGCACTAATGCTTGAACCTAATTAGTTGGGCATATTTTCACTTTGTGCAATTCACAAACTGCCATTTGTCATTAAGTTGCTAATTAAATGCTAATTAAAACATATTGAACAAATTGACTTTTTGATGTTCGAGCGAATAAATCTAATGCTCAATCGAGTTGTCAATGTTTCATCGAATATTGACTTGTTTGTGTTTGTGTATAAAAGACAGTGCTCCCACTTGAGCCAACTTTGTATTTCCACTCTCCCTCCTATCGCAATAAGTTGTTGTCTCTCAAATGGTGGTGACCAATTGGATCTGCGTCAAGTGTGGTGTGGTCAATCTCAAGACCTCTTTCAAGTGTCAGACCTGTCAAGAGGCAAAGCCAATCTTCTGGGAGTGTCACAAGTGCAAGAGAAAGAATCCAACAGCAAATGTCAAATGTGGTGAATGCAATCAGAAACGTCCGGCAATATTCTCGAATGTGGTCAACATCAAAGAGCTGTCCAACATCAAGTTAAACGGTCAAACATCACCTTCGTGTACTTTGCCCACGCCATTACAAGCACCAACGACAGCAGCCATTCCAACACCCTCGCCAGCACCTTTATGCACTTTACCTGGTCCGTGTGCAATCGCCAGTGCCAACCTATCAAGCAGCGTCTATTCGGCCTCATCTGCAGCATCCTCAACCGGGTCATCACTGATCGAACAAGTCTCAAGTTATGATATTTTTCTCAAGTTGAACAAGCCAAGCAGAACAGTGAAGCAAATCAATTATGTCGACTCTGGCGAGAGGTTCGCTCAAGCACTGGCCAACTGTCAGAAGACAAACACTCTCTATGTGGACACGAGCTTTCCCACTGGCTATCGATCAGTGTACTACGCTCCACGACTGGTCAGGCCCGAGCAACTGATTCGAGTCCACTGGCTACGACCCAAAGAAATGCGACAACCCGAATGGGCAGCACTGCCGTGGTGTGTGGTCCGTGATCCTGTCGTGAGTGACATTACACAAGGCATTCTCGGCAACTGTTGGCTCCTGTCCGCACTGGCTGTACTGGTGGAGAAGCCCGCCTTGTTGGACCGGGTGCTCGCCACTAAAGCTCTCAATCCATTTGGCATTTATCGAGTTCGACTGTATCGAGATGGAAAGCTCACTTCGGTCATACTAGACGATCAATTTCCGTGCACAAGTAAACGACTGCTGGTGTACTCGTGGTCCAAACGAAAACAACTGTTTGTGCCCATCATAGAAAAGGCAATGGCCCGAATGTACGGTTGTTACGAGTCGTTGGTGTCTGGCCAAACCACCGAAGGTCTTTCTGCACTCACTGGCTATCCGTGCCGTTCCATTCGAACACAAGCCCCAGTCTGTTTGCCAACACAAGACAGCACCAACAACATACGACCGCAACTGGATTTGAGGGACCAAGAAACGATGCTCGAGCCAGACTACATTTGGACACTTCTTTTGAGCTACCACACTGCAGGATTCTTGATGGGCGCAGGTTGTGGTTGCAGCCTCGAGTCACAAGTCCCCGCGGAAGAGTACCAACAGCGAGGCCTCCTCATAAATCACGCCTACTCAATCACCGCAGTGACCAGTGTGGGCGCAGACATTCGACTGATCCAATTGCGCAATCCTTGGGGACGACAGACATGGAATGGCGACTGGTCGGACGAAAGTGCACTCTGGACTGCCGAATTACGTGAACAACTGCAGCCAAACAAGTCATCGGAGGGCATCTTTTGGATTGCTTTCTCGGACTTTCAACGCTACTTTGAAAAGGTGGACATTTGCAAACTACGCGACAGCTGGCACGAGTACCGCTTTGAAGGCTATTTTCCAAATTCGTGTATTGACACCCGCTACATGAGCGTCTTCGAGGTGCACGTCGAGGAAGCAGGCACAGAACTCGAGTTTAGCCTCTTTCAGGAGAGTCGCCGGTCGGTGTCACTTTACAAGACGCCTCTGCTGCCCATCTGTGTGGCCGTCTTCCAGTTAAACACTCAGAGAAATGGTAGTCATATGGATATGACCAACTTGAAAAAGCATCAAATGGGTATGACGAGTTGTACAGTGGAAGGTAGGGTTCACAATGCTGCCACCGAGGGCGCTATGCTACAATTGCGATGTGTTAGGCCGTCATACCTATTTGACGCTTTTTCAAGTTGGTCATATCTATCTGACTACCATTTCTCTGAGTGAAGGACCTTCAGCGAAACATTGCCGGCGATTTGGTCGATTTGAGTGGCTACAAGATTCGTGAATTCGTTGGCTGCGATGTCATGCTGGACAAAGGCGTTTATCTGGTGGCACTGCACGCGTTCAATCACTGGAACTCAACAAGCAACAGTGCAGCAACCAAAACGGGCCAACCACTTCGGCCTCGATTTCTGTTGTCACTGTTTAGTTCACGATTCGTTACGATCAATTGTCTCTGTCCAGCGGCGACCATCATCGGAGACACGATCATCGAGATAACCACTGCCAGAGGACGCAAGAAACAACACGAAGACGCTGTGGTTAGTTACAGTCTACTAGACAACTGGTCCGGCCTGGTGATGCTCGTCGAGAATCGACACGTGGACTGTTACCTCGAGATACTCTTTGACGCATCCGAGTCCACCAATCTACACTCGACACGAAACAATCTACTGACCAAGGACACAATACCGCCTATGTCTCGGTGAGTACTAATGGTGTCGCACCTTGTAGACCATTCTAATCGAAACATTCGTTCAACATAGACAAGTGGTGAACATTTTGTCCCACCACGATCCCTCCACGGCATACTATCTCTCGTACCAGCTGTCGTATCGAGTATCGAACGAGACCGTCTCGAGCCACTCACCCGAACTTGGCCAAACAACTGCCCTTCATTCACCACGGTCAATCAAACAAATCCCCGAGTGATCTTCCAATAATAGATCATCGATATCTATAAATTACATTCAATAAAGTGAAGTAATAAAAAATATTTATTTAATTCATTCCTTTTCGAGGACTTCTGCTATGACCTTGAAGGCAACAGTGTGATTGAATAACAAATTGTTGAATCGAATGAGTTTTATTGTATCATTGAAGGACGAGCCAATCTGTCCAAAAATACTGCTGAGCAACGCACCAAGAGTCATCTTACAGGAGGTCTAAAGGCATCAGCCAAAGTGTTGTGAAGTGCACTAGAATATGACATTTTATTGCAGAAAGAAATGTTGAAATGATTTGGGTTCGAATAAAAATACACTTTCATGTTAGTTCTCATTTGGCCGAACTCAACATTTCTGTCGGCCACCGCCGCGCAAATTTGCTTAAACCACTTTGACAGAGACAACACCAAAGTACAAAATGCACAAATGGAAGTTGCATTTGCCAGCAGTGATTTCGCTATTCATTTTTGGAGTAAAATGTTTGCTACGAAAGAAATGAGCAAACTAACCAAACTGTTTTGCTTTGGCTAATTAGAATTAATCTTATAAGACCAACCCATTTGCAGTAAATTAAATGTTGTCTCGTCAATGCTGAAATTGCATTTAATTGTTTATGTGCAGTAAGTGAGTGTTTGGTTTACTGCTTTGGTTGCTCAGTTGGCTGCTCAGGCGACACTTTGGCTTGTGGCTTTGCAGGACTGTTTGCTTGTGCCGCTTCTTCAGCTTTGATCTGATCGGACAAGTCGTGGGCCGCTTTATAGTCATTGGCTACCCACTCGTGTGCCAGCACCTTCACCAGACGAAGTCGCTTGCCAGCATCAGGATTGAGCATGCCCTTCATTAAGTTATCCAGCTGGCCAGAGGGAGGAGAGTCTTTAATCTTGCTGGACCAGTTCCACTTCTGTGCCATAATGTCCTGCAGCACTTCCTCGTCGGGCTTGTCAAAGTCGAAGGGCAGTTCCAGTGAGAGCATCTCGTAAAGGGTCATGCCCAGTGCCCAAACGTCCACCGAGAAGGCGTTGTACAGCTTCTTCTGCATCAACTCAGGCGCCATGTAGAGCGGAGTGCCACAAATAGACTCGCTCATTTCCACTGTTCGCTTGTCCTTCTCCACCTTGACTTGCTTGCTCAGGCCAAAATCGGACACTCGCAACAGATAATCGCCAGTGATGGAGAGTGCATTTGCCACCAGCAGTACGTTCTGCATCTTGATATCGCGATGGGCAATGCCGAGGCCGTGCATGTGCGCAATGCCACACACCACTTGGGCAAAGTACTTGGCACATTCCACTTCATTGGGCACACCTCGCTTCACAAAGTAACCCTGCAGGTTGCCACCGTCGGCCAGCTCCATGAAGATGTACATGTTGTTGTTGTCGTTCTGCTGCACAATAAAGTGACACAGCACCTTGATCACGTATGGATGGCGCACCTGTTCCAGCACCATCAGCTCGTTCCGAGTGTCAGCCATTCGAGAGTCGTTTGCGTTAGCCGCGCCAAGGTCCATCCACTTGCAGGCCACTTTGATCTTCTTGCGATTGTCATCGGCAATGAACACAGTGCCAAAGCCGCCTTCGTCCAGCTTATTTGCCAACGTGTAGCCAAAGGCCTTGATGACGTCCTCTTTGGTTTTGAAGCGCTGTCCTGGCACCTGAAAGAAACGGGTCATCGGTGATTGCTTCGAGCTGGTAGACGACTCGGCCATATGGAAGGCAAGTGAGAGGCAGGCAGGCGAGAGGCAAGGAAGGAACTAGACAAAGTCGATTCGATTTGAGAGCAACAAATAACACTATTCGCCTGTATTGACCGAGTCATTTATGCCTCCGAAACAAGTCATTGTTGGAAAAGAGAATTTGGTCATTGAAAAATTTGCTGAATGGCTCAATGCTCAATGTTTCAAATTGTTCGATAATCTTAATCTTTTCATGTTTCAGGTCATGTTCAGAACAAGTATGCAAAATAATCTCTTTTTTGTAAAACAAAATTAAGACATTTTAATTAAGGCAATTAGTTTGTTTACTGCAAATGTAGAAAGCAGGAAAATGTCTGTGGTGTAATAAATTGCCACTTGCGGTGAGGCATTTTAAAACTGATATTTTCCAGATGACGGTTCGAAGATGCGAGAACCAGTACGGGCAGAGGCGGTGCCGAATGTATGCGGGACAACATATGATCGGGTTTGAGTGCTTTGTGAACGATAGATCGGTTCCGTTTGGGTGCTTGCATTTTCCATGCTTCTCTGCCGAAAAGCACTATACGATTGGTTGGTAGCTTGAGGCTGCTGATAAGCAGCATAAGTTCCACATTGTCCATAGTTTCCATATGGAACTTGACTCTGAACCCTTTGTCCCTGTTGATGGATCGGATTGGATCGATACACTTGACTTGTGAAAGTCCCCTGACCATATGGACCATTCGTTGGATTACGGAATGCAGATGCTGCGGCAAATCTTCGCCCACTTCTTGGTTGATCAGATTCGTCCTCAAACTCTGCTTGCCCTCCATTTAAGTCCTGTTCTGGTCCATAATAAGACAAACTGTAAGCCAGATGAGAAGCAGGATCTTGAGAGCGCTCAGATAACGGTTCAACAATCCAGCTGTGATTGATGTCGAGCACAGGAATGAGCAGTCGCAATCCACGATAGTCAGGTGGTAGCACGTCGTATGGAAAGTGGCACCGTTGGCAGCAGTAGAACAAATTGAGCTCGTCTTCTCTTTGGCGCTGCTTGAATCGAGCTTCGTATTGGAGTCGTTTAGTCCAGTCGTGATTTACTGGAGCAAGCAAACCAGCGGGCAGTGGAAAGTCAATAAAAGAATACTTGCCTCTCACCAGATCACGCGGAAAATGACATCGAGGACACATGTAACGGTAAGCCATATTGCCTGAAGTCAACAGAAACTAGCAACTAAACAAAGTCAAAGAGCACATTAGCCATTTTATAGACAAAAATAATATTAAACACAAATTCGACATGTCAATTTCGATACATTTCGATACAACATAAATGCAATTGTTGCAACGCTAAAATGTCGATCGAAATTTAACCAATTCAACAAACTTATTATTACTTATGGCTACAGATTGGCTGTAGATTGAACGTTCCTTTGCTTAAACTGATTATTTATTAAATGATGATGACGCTGTCATTAATTGACATTTGCTTGCATTTACTTATTAGTTAGAAAACTTGTTTGTAAGTTGACTTACTTTTACAATCACCAATTTTTACACTTCAAAACGTTGGCCTCGTTATTTGTGGCAACATAAACAGCTAATTGGCCACAAACAATTAATCCCGATCATAAGAAGCACTACAAGGAGGTATTCAAGGCCATGGCTGCAGCGATGAATCGTCGGGTGGAATTTATTTACTTGCCAAACGGACCAGATTTGTGATGAGGCACGTCTTGGTGTGTCGGTTGTGTTAATTGTGCTAATTAACTCAAGCGAGTGTTTTACCACCAAATCAACCTAACCGATCATCATAGTATGATATGACGCATATCGTCAAAATCCCTGATAGTGCCATGATAATTATGCACATCATGCTCACGACAAACGTCCCATCTATAGAACAATAGCCATGCCTACAACATAACTGCACTTGCCCAAATGAAGTCTAACCTTGCAAAAGCAACTTGATTTTGGTAAGAATATCTCATTGAAAGCGAAAGTAGCGACTGTGTGTGTCTGTGTGTGTTCAAATTAATTATCAATCGATAGGGATGCAACTCTTCTTATGTCAGTGATTAATTTATTAAATTAAACAATCGCCACTGCAATCAACTCTTTAAACAAATCACGAAACCAGAAAGTCAACCTATGTCAAGAGATATCAACGGCCCAAGTTCAGACTTCAGTTTTGTCCTGAGTAAAAGGAGTACAGCTCGGCCCACTAGCAAATCTCGGAATAACATTTTCCTTGCAGCAATCGTCCTTTTTTAAACCCAAAATGAAACAATCAACTCGTGCTAGTGAAATGTTTTATATGTTCCATATATTTGCACACAACGAACTTTTGGTATTCGTTATCACGCCAATAGTGTCAAGTCATTTTTGAGTTCGCATTGAGGTTTTCTTTTGCGCTTTTTCTCAATTAGTAAATTCAGTTCAGTCTTATAAATTGAGTGACTGCGACTTTCGACTTCTCTCTCAATAGAAAATGTCGAAAGAAGGCAAAAAGAAAGTCAACAAGCCGTCCTCTGGCAAGCAAGTGGCTTCCTCTCAGAATGCTGTTGCTTCTGGGGTCCCTCCTCCCCCTCAGGTGGTCGTGACCAACTATGCTCCCGCCGTTGTGCCATTCTTCCCGAGTCCCTATTCGCAGAATGCCACTTGTCCCCAGTGTCACTTTCAGGTGTCCACCACCACCGAGTTGGTCAATGGCACTATGGTCTGGGCCAGTTGTATCGCTTTATTCCTAGCGTAAGCTGTACTCACAAGTATTCTCTGTTTAGTTAACCCCAAAACCTCTTCTAATTTCAGCGCTGGAGTTTTTTGCTGTTGTTTTATTCCATTCTGTGTGGATGACATGAAGGTGAGTACTGTAACCGTTAGCTAATCGCATGTTAATTCCGTGTTCACCCAACAGGACGTTCAGCACTTCTGTCCCCAGTGTGGTGGCTTTATCGGAGAGTACCGTCGATGCTAGATGGTGGTCCCGCACAAGAATCCCTACACTTGCAACTATGCAGTCATGCATATAACATAGTCCAAATTATTAGGTCCACTCTGTTGGACAATGTTCATTCTATTTCACTAGCTATAAATAAATATTACAATTTATTCTCACTTTTTAAATTAAGTTTAATAAAATCTGCTTTATGATTTATATTTTCGTGAATTTTATTTAATACTCCGCAGAAACATGCAATCGCACCATGTAGATTCTACATTGTAGAAGTGCAATAGTTTCACTCATGTAAAAAAACTGCTTGCTCCACTTGCGTCCAGTACAGTAAACTGTGATCAATGATAATTTATTTCTGTCGACTAATGTACGCATCATTTGACGACAAAATCTGTCTCTATTCAGTTGGTCCAATCAAATTTTTTGGGAACAATATTTAAATTAGTGCGATATGTTTTATATTTTAAGTGACATTCAAAGTAAAAAAAGTTCAAGCAAGATTGCAACCAGTTGCTTACCACTTATTGTTTGTGATACTGTGCCAAGCCATTGTACTTGGCATTGATTGACGCAGTGTGAAGGCAATTGCCTAATTAGCTAATGGAAAGCTCCTCTTAAGTACGTTTGAGCCTCAACTGTTCAAATGGAGCACAATTTGTCAAAACAAAACAGATATTTTAATGCTTAAATAAGCGCATTGTTGTGGACAACAATAACTATGATGTGCACAATTTACTTCAGTTTGACCACTTTCAAATCTGGTCATGTAGCGCTAGCTTGATTAGGCTTAAGAAGTGCTGTTCGACCTGATGGTTCTGTTTGAATTGTCAATTTTGCCATGAAAGTTGTTGTATTTATTGCAAGTGCACTGTGCTACTAATTGTTTTGTGAATGTTATAAATATTATAAATGGAACAAATGGCAAACGACCACAACAGGCGAACAGCCGATCGACTCGAACCCAGTCGCT
Organism: Rhizoglyphus robini; assembly: GCA_023373905.1. Classification (NCBI taxonomy): domain Eukaryota; kingdom Metazoa; phylum Arthropoda; class Arachnida; order Sarcoptiformes; family Acaridae; genus Rhizoglyphus; species Rhizoglyphus robini. Next base: position 31,622 of record JAKIJQ010000472.1, on the reverse strand, counting down.
CCATATGGCAACACTGACAACATAGTAGTCTGCAGTCGACAAGTTTGTTATTACTTTATGGATCTTCGCGAATGTAAAGCGATTCTTATTGCCTAAACAATTTTCTTGTTGTTTCAATTGACATGGCAGGCTTTCGGGCGGACACCACAGCAAAATTATCCTCACAAATTGTCGAATATTTACATTCCAAACAAAGTCACAATTCAAAAGAGAGAGAACAACTTTATTAATTAAAATAAAGGATGCTGCCCATATAACGATGGGGGCCATTAAGCTCAGCGTGATCATAATAAAAGGAGGATCCTAAGGATCCTGAGGATAGGATCCTTGTGATGTTCGGCGGCTCAGTCTTCAGTGAACTTCACTGAAACTGCACTAAAAGAGCTGAAAGGGCCACACTTGGGACTTATTTAGAAGATAAGAAAGACAAACAAACCACGCTGAGATCAAGTAACCAGTGCAGAATGGGAACAATCAAAGACCACTGTCGGAAGCGAGTATCATACTTAAACTCATTACTGCAGTGAGCACTGATCAGTGAAACTACGCAGAATGTATTTACACCGGCAGATTACTAATTATAATTAGACAAGTAGAGATGCACTCTGCCAAGGGAAGACTTCACCGCCACCAGATTCGCTTAATATTTGCTGCGAATCAATGAATATGTAACGATAAGGCCAATGAACACCATCAAACGAGCGCCAGTTCATTCGTTCACTCATTCATTCATCCAATCGCACTGCACAACCGAACGGAACAAATTTTTTTAAACACTTTTCTGGTGTGGCAATGTTAATTAGACCAGCTAAGATATGAACGCAATTAAACCATACTGATAAAGTTTCACTGATATCGCACTAGTCACTTTTGTCCCCTTGATGACAGAATTATTGCCATATAAAATGCCAATGTTTGTCTTGCTTCGTTTGGTGGTGCGTGAACTTGCCGCAACGAAACGATTGTGAATGCTATTCGTGGATGCAAGTTTTGTTCACAGGTATATCGTTCTGCCTTGCTAACACTCTGGTGGCACAAACGAGCACGAGACAAATTGTCGGTACTGCTTGGTCTGTTCTGTCTCATATGAATATCAATGACACAACCCAATCAGAATGGTGGCACTGGTCCATTCTCGACGTACATATATTATAATATATTGTGGAAGGCGATAATTTAATTAATCACATTTATGCTCTTGTGTGCTCAATTCGATTCCACTTGGGCTGTCTTCTCTTATTAATGAATAGTTCATTAAGCACCGGGCAAGAGGAAATGATGAGCACTGTGGACATGTTGCATAGAACCAAGGTAGAGCACCTGCACATGTTTTATGTTGCCTTCATTGTTAGTCACAAGCCCGCAAGCCATTGACTTGTCCTCCGAGTTCTGAGCGTAATGCAGTGGCAAGCCAGTAATTTATCAATCGATATGCTGGCAGCAATGACGAGCACATTCTCTGGTCTAATCGGTGTGAATCGTAACACCTTTCGGTTGTCTTTGTCGGCGTGTGCTACGTTCCCCAAAATATCACAAAGATCGAGGCGGCAATTGCCACTTGGCCAGTTGTGAGACTCATACTCCCAATAGCTGTGCACATGGCATGCCATCATCAAGGCCGAGTTTTTGCTTCAGTTGCTTTCAACTTTGGTCATCATTCTGGCCATCTACACTACAACATCAACAGTCATATCAGTCAATAATCTCATTGCATTGTCGCAAACAACCGTGCTGTTGGCAATTGAACGACATTGATAAGTTGCCAGAACACAGTAATTCAAAATTAATCAACCTGCCAAGCAACAACTGCAATGAATCAATAATTATTGAAGAGATCCATTCTAGTGATTTTTCTGACAGTTTGCATTCTTTATTGTTTCGCTAAAAAGTGGCTTTTAAGACCAACAAACCTGCATTGAGAAAATTATATTGCTTTAAGTGCCTGAATATTGTTGCGAATACATCGAGGTTGATTAAAGTGCAAGCTTTTCTTTTTTAATTTTTTAATCTTACTGATTATTAAACTCTAATTGAATTATTGAAACATTTTTTGCAGAAGTGAAAGAGATTTTACATTTATTCGCCAAATTGTTTGACACATTCATCAATGGATGGACTGCCTTGTGCCTCAATGACTGCATTTCATCTTACCACGTGCACAAACTTTCAGGCCATCGGCTGACTCGCCATTAAATTTAAATGGTTTGCCAAATCTGTCAATGGTCAACACCAGGCAAAACTGAAAAAGAGTCGTAAAGAATGGAAAGCCATACAAAAAAATGAATGTCAATTAATGAATCAATCAAACAAATTCAACTTTCTATTCATTGAACTGCATTCCAATGTGTCATTACATTGAGACGTATACTCGAGATGTTGCACTCAAGTCCAATCGGTAGGAAATGTATATTGCTCTTTTTGATGCTTTCTTTGGCGCTCTACAATAAATTGACCAGAATAAGCCTGACTCTCCGGCTCGAGTGGCACTCGTCGAGTGCTAACAACAACGCCAACCGACAAAGAAAGGGAGTGGCATTTGTGTTAGTGGCGCACTGCTCAGTGGCTCACTGCCGCTGGCATTTATTCTCGCAGTCGACTGCACAAATGCACAAGTCCTATATGCTCAATTCGGCCAAACATAGCAAGTTATTAACAAACACCTGCTCAACAAGGGCAGTGGAGACTGGTAGTGCGACGGAAACAAACACACATCATATAATTCGTTATTTTAAATTGGTGCTTTGCATTTTAATTTTGGCAAAGAAGTAATTTGTAGAAAGACGGTGTGAGAAAGGGCGCCGATGCATGCATGTGAAGAAAGATTCTCCGATTTGGGCAGCATCATTGGTGTCTTTCAGTCGTCTTCTTTAGGAATTTCTGAGCCTGGTGCCTCTTCCAAGGGAACGTCTTCCGAAGCCACGGGCTTTGGCCCTTCAGTGGAGTTGGCTTCAATGTCACCAGTGGTCTCCTCTTCGTTCTCCTTGGTGCCAGTAGAAGTGGAGGACTTTACAGCTTTGTCGCTAACGGCCGATTCGACTTTCGGTTTGGCACTTGCTTTCTTGGGCTGTTCGATCTCCTTAGCGGAAGCGGTCCAGTACTGATGAGCAAGTATTTGGGCAACAGTGGCTCGCTTGGATGGTTCAATGACGAACACTGCCTTCAGTAGGTCGAGCACAATTGGACTGAATCGGTGCTTGGCCACGAAATCGGTCCACTGCTTGCCAAAGTCCACTTTCGACTTGATCTTGAATACATGTCGTCGAGTGTGCAGTGCGGCTAGCAACACTCCCAGTGACCAGGTGTCAGCGCGAGCCGGGTCGTATGCTCCCTCGAATGCCTCAGGAGGCATGTGACTGTTAGTCATCGACTTGACCTCCTTGTTCTGACTAAGGATCTTGCCCTTGGTCGGGTCCAAATAGAAGACTGCACGTCCCCAGCCAGTGAGTTTCGCCTGCTTGTTGCTGTCAAAGAGGACATGATCGATCATGATGCTGCGATGAGCAATGCCTCGCTTTTGAATGAACTGCACAGCATCGGTGATTTGTTTCATTCCCCGACGAGCTTCATCTTGGCTGAACTTGTCCCGAGACTTGATCATGTCGAGCACACTTTCCTTGCCCACTTGATCCATAAACACGTAGAACTTGAGGTCCACTTTGAAGATTTCGTAGACTCGAATGAAGGCAGAGTGTGGTGGCTCAGAACCATTGCCACCAATGTAACGGAGGATGCGGGCAGAGTTCTTGACCAAGTTCTCTCTGGTTCGTGGACTGCAACAGTCGAGAAGGGTCAGCTTGCACACCACTGGCACTGAGGTTAGGCCCTTCGCTGGGTAGATATAACTTCGCGAAGTGAAGGCAATCGATTGACGCTGAAAAATGAAACCTTGCCGCTCAAGGTTCTGCTCGTCGTGAGCCACTTTGGCACCAGGCAGTGACTGAATCTGGGACACCTCGGCACTGACATCGCCAATCGACTTGCCAGAATGGCTGAACTTGGCAGAGTTTGGCTTCACCGCAGACTTTTTAGCCGAAACGGTCGACTTTGTCTTGTCCTTGTCCACCAACTTGGATTTGACTGACTCGATTTGGCTTGCCCGCTTTGACTTGCCTGGGTCCACTTTAGTCGGAGCCTTTGATTTCTCATTCTGGGTCTTGTCGTTTAGGACAGACTTGACAGGAGCGTTCTTTGGGGATTCATCCTTGGAAGCTTCATCCTTTGGAGCGTTATCCTTTGGGGATAGTTCTTTTGCCTCGTCTTTCGAATCGGAAGTGGCCACTTGTTTCGGCGACACTTGTTTGTCTTTAGCGTCCATTTGGTCCAAAGGTGCTTGTTGCTTGGACGTATCCTCATCCTTGGCGGCACTCTGCAGATCTTCAAGGAGATCGACGAGACGAGAGTTGAGATGGTTGCCCATGTTGACACAGGAGTAAGAGAGCACTTGTCAAAAGAAACAGACTACTAGAGAAACTAGTAACTAGACAAACATACAATGCAACCAACCAGGGAATGGGCCTGTATTTATAGGGAAAAAGTGGACTTGTGGACTGTTGAGTTTTGGAACTTTAGTTGAATGATTCACTACTGAACAATCATGACTTGCAAAGTTAACTGTCACTAGAAACTTCGATAATATAACAACAATCAATGAAATGTCGAATGTGCCAATAAATGACACTTGCCAAACAGAAACAAAAGCAGTTCAAAGTTGAGTGCCAAAGACCATTTGGCCATTTGTGAATTAATAAAAATAAAATCGCATTAATTTATCGAATAATTAAACTAAGCAGAACATACTTTCCACTTGGAGTGTTACGGTGCATTGCTATTTTGAAATGGTCATAATCAGCCTATTGAGTTTGTTAGTTGCCTTTCTAAGAACTGTTCAGTGAACTTTAGTGCACTCAGTGCAGCTTTAACATAAGAAGTGCCAAACTTCTCGAAATTATTAAACAATAATAATAATGACGAAATGGTCAATTCACTCTGTTCACTTCAACGAGTGGCATTTTCTCAATCGAACTCGTACAACTCCAAATGGCCATAAAACTAGAGAAATGGCCTGCCTTATTGCTTTCATTTCTAGTGGTGTCAATTATTTATTTTGTTGAGTGATCGGTGTCAAGTCCTTCAATCCAATTGGCGATGAGTCAAGAGAAATCGAAGAAGTCAAAAGAGCCAGGCAGTCCGCCCGATTTGGACTCCGATTCTGAGGACGAGCCTGTGATGGTGCTGGACGAGGTGACCAGCGATACTGAGATCAAGACCAAGACTGTGCGAGAGGCAAACGATGTGAACACTGTGCAACTGTCGCCACCTGCTCCCATTGAGAACGATGACATTGGTCAATTGAGAGTGCAGCCAAGTCGAATCATGAACAAAAGCACTGGCACCGTGTTCAATGCGCCCAAGAGTCGAGTGCGAATAAATCCACTTAAGCAGAAATGCAAGTATCCCAACCAAAACGTGCCCGTGGAAGCCAGTGCCTCAAACATCGACGAGCAACCAGCAAGTGCACTCCATGTAATTGAAAATGTCCTCGACCCCGAGACCATCTTCAACCAACAAGTGCATGAGGAATTTGCGCCGGACAACATTGCTCAGTTAGTCACCATCTGTGACGTAGAATCGTTCCTTCTCCCTTTGACGGGCCAACAGACAGTGCAAAGTTTCCTCGATCGAGAAGTTGACGTGCACAAGCTAATTAGCTACATGGTGGGCCATATGAACGCATATTACGATCTGTCCACCGACCAAGACCCTTTCTCCGAACGTCGTCAAGTGATGGACGATCAATTGTGGGACAATCTGGCCTACCTGATTCCTTTGCTCTGCCGACAGGTGGTCAAGGTGCTCGAGAAAGAGCCACTAATTGTCACCATTGAACCGGACGCACTCATATTTGGAGATTTACACGGCAACTTCAATGACCTGCACCACATCTACAAACATCTCATCAGCAACAAACTGTACGGACAGTGTCGAATTGTTTTCTTGGGAGATTATGTGGACCGAGGACCTAAATCGATCGAAATTGTGTGTCTTCTCTTTGCACTCAAACTGACCAATCCAAGTCGATTTGTGCTACTGCGAGGCAACCACGAGGTGTTAAAGGTCAATCGAAAGTATGGCTTCGAGTCGTTGTGTGAGCACATATTCGAAGACTCCTATCTCAAGTTTCCAATTATGGCCAAGCTGATCTACCAATCGTTCAATCGAGCCTTTGCACACCTTCCCTTGGGCGCACTTATCAAGAGCAACCAAATTCGCTCATCGATCTTTTGTTGTCACGGTGGAATTCCCAATCAGCAGCTGAAAGCGACTGCACGAGGCACAGCCTGGAAGATTGAAGAGTTGAACGCACTAACTGGCACAATGAAACCGTCAGTGTTGGCTCCGAGCAGACACGTCCCTTCTCCCCATTTGGCACTGAACGAACTTTTGTGGAATGACCCAATTCCGGACAAAATCAAACACGAACCAAGGTTCCAGACTAAACAGTTCTACCCTAACAAGAAGCGAGGCGGCCACTGTTCGTACTTTACCGAAAATGGACTGAAGGCGTTTCTCGAATCAAACGATTTGGCTATGCTGGTCCGTGGCCACCAGTTTCGACCCTGCAAGCGGCACGGTTTTGCCTATGCCTTCGACAAGCACATGCTGACCCTGTTCAGTGGCTCCAACTACTGCGGAACGGAACACAACACCACCGGCTATGCCTTGGTCACTGGTCACAGCTGCAAGGTGGTGCCCAGAGTGTTGCGCACAGCAGAGGACTCGAGCAAGTTCAAAGAGTTCAACATTTTCCGAATTGCCATTGACGAGAAGACCAAAAAGATCACCGAGGTGGTTTACTGATGACATTTACGATTACACACACGCCATCAGTCACTAATTTACTCATTAAACTGAAAGCAATCGTTTATGTTTGTGTTTGTTGTGCTCAAGTGTAGAGTCAAATGCAAGAAAGTGCGCCCGGAAGCATGCTAGTTCTGTACATTGATAATAAAAATAACTTGGATTTAGAAGAATAATTTTAATATAACATCATGTTAAACAGCAATGGCTCTGTAAGTTGGTGTCGGTCAGTATGGCTGGATCACTTTTGTTGCAGGTAGAGAGTGTCCCGCGTATTGATGCCAACCGATGCAAGAGTGTCATTCTCATCACACGAGCTGGACACATTCCTCTTTGGATAGTTGGTGAACAGATCGTACTGAGTACCAACACTGAGGTTGTGCTTCTCCATCAGGTACAGGTAGAGAGCTTTCACTTTAGAGTCACTAGGAAAGGTGACAGATTCACGTGACCCATTTGGCAACCGAATGAGAAGTACCACTTTGGGACTTTCAGGAGAGCCGAGATAGTCTTTCCAGTTAGTGGTGGTACAAGTGGAAGTTGAAGTTTGCTTGTCGTCATTTTGTTTCGCAGTGTCTCGCTCAGAATTTGACTTGGTAGACATCTTGAGTGACATCTCGATTGCCGCTTTAAGTTGAGTCTCTTCGCTTTGATCGTACGGGGCTTGCTTGTGGGCAGGTGAACTGCTTCCAATGGCCAAATTGTTTCCTCCTGGAGTCGAATGCATCGCCAAAAACTTGGCAACGTTGTCACAGAACGACTTTGCAGTAACCTTATTCCAGGTGACCAACTTCTCGCCGGTTCGAGGATCAAGAATTGCAATGTGTGGAAAGGCGTCCACCTTGTAGAAGGTGACGTACCTGTTGCCTTCCACTGTTTGGGCACTCACCTGCCAAAAGACGAACCACTTTGAGAGCAGTTGTCGGACGGAAGGATTGTTCCATACGTCTCGGTTCAGCACTTGGCATTCGAAATTTTGGTTCTGCTGAATGTTCGTAAGGAGCCACTTATTGCGCTGTTCAGCCTCCTTTTTAGCCGATTCAAAAGTGCCACCATGAATTAGCTCCACTGGGGGTCGAAAGAGATTGTCAAACACCGAGGAACGGTTGGGACCATTAGGCGATATGGACGTGGTCGATTTGATCGGGGAAGATTGTCCATCGAGAGTTGGTCGATCGCGCCAGTTGGCAAATTGATTGGCCATCTGATAATCCTTGACAAGGACTTCTTGCTTGGGAGCAATCGGGGCACGCACTTCGTCGTTGCTTAATGCTCTTTTCTGTTGATTTCGAATAGCCACTTTAGAAGGACTCTCTTTCGCAACACTTTTGGTGGCCCAATTCGACTTGACCGGGAGCGTTTTCATCATTTGACTGTCCACATACAGGTTGATGGCCATTTGGAGATTCCAATTGGTTGCCTCCAGGGTGTTTCGAGCCACGTCAGTGCTTGAGCCAGTCATCTCCACAAATAGCAAAATCGAACTCTCGTTACTCGGAGACAAAGGGGCCATTTTCGGAGTGGAGAGTAAACTATAACAAAAGAAACACATAAACAAGCAAATGCTACACTACCACTGGTTATATCTTCAAATACACATTGTTTAAGTTCTATATAGTTACATTCGATTCATAGTCGATAGCTATTTTTGACTACAATCAATCAATTGCCAATCATGCACTGTAATCAAACATGAGAATTTTCATACACTTGCACACGTTGCCTGCTCACATTAGTAATCCTATATTGCAAATATAGTACATTTGTGCGACACAAATTGAGTCAAATTATACTAAAATATTTAGCAACAAACCTACAAGGGAAATGACAAAGCCATTATGACATTGCTGATTGGTTAAAATAGCCCATCCCAATTTAGCAATAAGTAAGTGTGAATAGTCTCATATGAGCCATTCAAGACACTTGAATTTCAAGCTGAATGATTCAATTAGCTGCTGGCGTTGTTTGTTTCACCGTTTTGACCAAGTCGTTTTGAAATTATTTTGTCAATCTCACAATTGTCAGTTAAGTTTTTTATTTATTTAGCACTTCACTATATTCGACTCATTTCAGTGTCAGCCCTACAAGACAAAATGGACTCTTATGGAAAGAAGCCAAAATTGTGCATTACTATGAAGAACATCAAAATGGTTGGTTGTCAAGTGGGCGACTGTGCTAAACGATTTGTGAACAATACTGAAGCGGTGGAACACTTGCGATGTTACTCGAAACTGTATCATTGCTTTAAGTGCGATACTTTGTTCACCACCGAGCAAGCCGTGATGGAGCATTTCTCACAGACTCACGAGTAACCGATATATTTACCATAAAGCGTTTCCTAACTACTACTGCCATTCGCTATGTAAACTTTTGTCTCGTTTTAGACTTATTTACCATTTTAAATAAAAATTAATTAATTAAATCACTGAAATTATAAATATAATGAATGGTTGTTATAAGTTTAAAATAGACAACAAATGCCAAGGTTATTCAATTTTAGGCACGTGCTTTAAATTAATTTTAATTAAATTCTTTGAGTGTTTCTTTTAGTTTAAACGCCAACACAATTCGCGTTCCAAATTGTTGGCATCGATTATTTGGGATGGAGAAGCACGACAACCGCAAGAGATGCGCGACTTTTCTGTTCCAATCTCTTTGACATTCGAAAAGATGTATTTGGACATGACAAATACTTTCAGAACAAAAATTATTTTCAATATGAGAATACGAATTGAAGACAATTTTGAAAGGCCTTGTTGGAGCAGTACTACTGGTACTACCAGTGCTGCAGAAGGATCCTGTCGACATACATGTAATGTATGCCACTAATAGCATAATGCGTAATCATGATCGCAGTGATTTACGCAAATTAGGTTGTTCCGATTTAGAGAACTTGATTGTGCATTTAGTCAATCTGCATTGTTCGAACTGATCATGATCACTGCAGTTCGCTTTTGCACTAAAATCGCCAATTGGCAAAATAGCTAGTTGCTTCAAATAAAGCTGTGAATGCTTATGGCTACTCTGTTTCTAATAAGCCAATCGAGCCACTCATTCGACATGTGCACAAATAAAGTCTATTCATGTCCCGTCTGGCACATCTCACAATTGATTAACCAAGTGAGTGAACCCTTGTCTATCAGAGTCACCCAATACAAATTGGCACTCGTTTGATATCAACACTTTACTAAGTTAAATTTAAGTTTAATGTTGCTTTTCAAAGAATGACATATGTCATTTTATAATGAAGTGTCACATAGAGTGAACACATGATGACTGATCGATCACTCGATCTATTTGCCATTGCTAGGCTTACTGCCATCAGGAGCGGGCAGCTGGTTTGCCTTGACATCACTCGATCCAGGAGTTTGTGGTTGCACTGTCGGAAGAGTGCTCGGCCCTGGCAATGATCCACCTGGAAGTTGAGCTCGCGGCTGAGGAGCAGGAATTGTGGCCGGTCCTGGCAATGATCCACCTGGAAATGGAGCTCGTGGCTGTGGTGCTGGAATAGTGGCCGATCCTGGCAATGAACCACCTGGAAATGGAGCCCGTGGCTGTGGTGCTGGAATAATGGCCGGTCCTGGCAATGAACCACCTGGAAGGGGAGGTTGCGGCTGAGGAGCAGGAATTGTGACCGGACCTGGCAAAGAACCACCTGGAAGTGGAGCCCGTGGCTGTGATGCAGGAATAATGGCCGGTCCTGGCAATGAACCACCTGGAAGTGGAGCCCGTGGCTGTGATGCAGGAATAATGGTCGGACCTGGCAATGAACCAACTGGAAGAGGAGGTTTCGGCTGTGGTGCTGGAATAATGGCCGGTCCTGGCAATGAACCACCTGGAAGAGGAGCTCGTGGCTGGGGCGCTGGAATAGTACTAGGCCCTGGCAAAGAACCACCCGACAGTGGCGCATGTGGCTGAGGGGCAGGAATTGTGGCCGGACCTGGCAAAGAACCACCTGGAATTGGAGCCTGTGGCTGTGATACAGGAATAATGGCCGGCCCTGGCAATGAACCACCTGGAAGAGGAGCTCGTGGCTGGGATGCTGGAATAGTACTAGGCCCTGGCAAAGAACCACCCGACAGTGGCGCATGTGGCTGAGGGGCAGGAATTGTGGCCGGTCCTGGCAAAGAACCACCTGGAATTGGAGCCTGTGGCTGTGATACAGGAATAATTGCCGGCCCTGGCAATGAACCAACTGGAAAAGGAGCTCGTGGCTGGGATGCTGGAATAGTGGCCGGTCCTGGCAATGAACCACCTGGAAGCGGAGCTCGTGGCTGTGGTGCTGGAATTGCAGTCGGTCCCGGCAATGAACCACCTGTTGAATGAGGAGTTGAGCCAACAGGAGGCAAAGTTGCTTGGTCAGCTTTATGGACTTTGTTCCACTCTTCCATAGGAAGTGAAGGGCCAGTATATGGTGGCACTGCAGTAGTCCTTGGAATTGATGCACTTGGAGGTGGTACTGAGGTTCCAAATGAAGGTCGTTCCGAATTTGGAGCAAAAGGCAATGGAACATTGCTGGGAGTTACTTCTTTTCCTGCAGCTGGAAGTTGATCCACTGGCTTCGGTGGTGGAAGTGATGGAGCTTCAGAAGCAGCTTTACTTGCACCAGGAAGAACTTTTGGTGCTGGAGCAGTAGTGTTGGATGCTGGCACCGGACCACCTGGAAGAGTGGCATGAGGTTGTTGAATAGAAGAACCACCAGTTGAATGAGGTGTTGAGCCAACAGGAGACAAAGTTGCTTGGCCAGTTTCCTGTAATTTGAGCCATTGTTCTGCAGGGAGTGAGGAACCAGTATAGGGTGGCACTCCAGTAGTGCGTGGAATTTGAGCACTTGGTGGAGGTACTGGCACATTGGGCAATGGAATATTGCTTGAAGTTACTTCTTTTCCTGCTGGATGTTGCTCCACTGGTTTCGGTGGAGGAAGTGAAGCAGGTTGACTTGCAACAGGAAGAGCTTTCGCACTTGGGGGCACCGTAGTTTGGAGCGACTGTTTATCGCTGGTCGGTGGCAACAAGCTCGCATTTCCTGGAATTGTTAACGGCGCTTGAGTTTTGTGAACAGCCGCCGGTTGAGGTGCAGGACTTGGGGTGCTGGCAATCGATGCTGGATCTGAAGTGCTCGGTGTTGGCACCGGAACACTTGCAATTGCTGCATGAGGTTGTTGAATCGAACCACCAGTTGAATGAATAGACGAGCCAGTTCCAGAGCCAGAAGGCAACGACGTGCCAGTTGTCTGAGCAGTTGGTGGTGGTACCGAAGTGGCAGTGGGTGCCATGTTCGTTAAAGGCTTTGACAAACTTGACTTGCTTGAAGACGATGTCGGCAATGCCTTTGGTGGCGAATGAAGCACTGGTGGTGGCAATTTGGGAGCTAATTTGTGATTTGCGGCTGGAGGTTGGCCTGCTCCCAAAGTAAGTGGTTGCGCTTGTACCGGTTGTACTGGTGGTGGAAGTGCGGGTGCATGCTTCTGATCCATTGGTTTCGTGACAGTTTTTGAGGGTGGCAGTTGAGTAGTCTGAACGCCTGCAGGAGGAACATTTGAACTTGATTGCGAAGATGTCGATGCAATCAAATTTGATGATGGCGGTGCAGGTTTAGCTGAAGGCAGTGATGACTGAACGGCAGGTTGGGATGTCGGGAGCGACTGTTTACTGCTCGGAGTAGGCAACGGGCTGGTAGCAAGTTGAGTAGTTGGCTGTTGAGCATTGAATGAAGAAAGCTGACTTGATGAACCTGAAGCCAGTGGATTAGCAGGGGCAGCTTGTATGGAAGGGCAAACTGCAGGCACGACGGTGACCTTAGGAGATTGAGGTTTCTTTTGTGATGGCGCAGTTGGCCCACCAACTCTGTGAAGATTCGCCTGCACGGGTGGCTTTTCACCTTCACTGGTTTCGAGTTGTTGAGTCTGAAGCTCTTGTTTGATTTTACTTTCCATTTGTTCCACTCTGATGCAGATAGATTTCAGACGCATTTTGTTAGACATCTTTGGGTATGGCACTGGCAGTGACTGTCCATTCTCACTGTCGCTCGAAGCAGTCTTGCTGTGCGAGGGCTCGCCACTGGAAGGACTTGACGAGTCCACAGGAGAAGTGGTCACCACCTGAGACTGGCCAGAACGAGCTTGACCTTGACCGTCTGTTGGCTTGTGCATTAGCTTCGATTTGGCGATTAGCTCCCTTTCGATTTGTGCCTGCTCAAGCACATTCGCACTCGGAGAGACGGACTGCAGCGATTCCGGATAGTGGTGATCAGCGCGCATCGAACTAGTCGGCGATGCAGGTGGAGTAACAGCAGTTGCTCGCTTGCCACTAGTTGATTTGCGTTTGCGTCTATGATCCTTCTTCTTGGCTTTATTCTCTAGAAAAGGCAAAGAAAAATACATTTAAACATTTTAATAAACCTGGCCGAGTAGAACTTACTTGAGCCGTTACAACCCATGACGGATTGATCTTTCGCAAGGAGGTGATGAGACACAGAAAGATTAAAGCCACAACAACAAATGAGCCAACTGTGCAAAGTGTTGCTTTACTAAATCACTGCAATGGTCATTGTTGGCCTCGATCACTTTTCGATTCGACTGTAAATCAAAAACACTTTCTGAGTCATCATTATAATTTTCTAAATTCCAAATGAAACTGTTGCTTTTGTTTGAGCTGTTTAACTTATGCATTGTATTTGTTTGATCTATATAAAAGCACAACCAATTGGTCGTTTAACTCGACTGTTTTTGTTTCTCCAAAAAAAACTATGGCTCAAGACGAAGAGAACAAAGCAATTCCCGCCACGCAGGGCATTGACAGCAAGTTGATTGAAAGCATTCGAACTATTTGCAACACTCCTCAAGTGACTCAGTTCTCTGATCAAAAGATGTTCAACGACCGGGGCTTTTCTTACATGACTCCACACTACGCCTCAGGATACTATACCAAACTATTCCGAGCGCTCAAAGACCAAGAAAACATTGTGCTCAAGACTATGGACCTGGCCCAGCTGAAGCCAGAAAGGAAGAAACAATTCCTTGAGGAAAGTTGCAAAATTTTTGAGTACGTCGCCAAGAAAGAAGTCGTTCCGAATGTGGTTCGAGTGTTTGGCCTCTTTCTGGTGGAGCCAAGTTTGTATGTGTTCATGCAGCACTATGCTGAACGATCGATTCACTACAAAATGCGAGTGGTGGCTCAGTTCAAAGAGCCACTGGTGCAACGATGGACTAAGCAACTGGCCTCGGTGTGCAAATACTTGCACGAGAAAGGCATTGTGCACAGGTGAGTGCCATCGGCCATTGCAACTATCTCTCTGACCTAACATCTCTGTCACCTATAGATCAATTCGGGTGGAACATTTATTACTGGACGAGCACGAGAACATTCATCTCACAGGCTGGACAAGAGCCATCTTCCTTCTCAACCCGACAACCTCCGAGCTGAACCAGTGCCACCGCGAGAGTCAAATTCACAAGTTCAACCATCTGCCTCCGGAATGTTTTCTCGGCACAAGTCACAGTCCAGCACTGATCGATCACTGGTCCTTTGGAGTGATGATTGTGGCATTGTTCACCAATCGACATGCCTTCAAACCAAACAAACAGACCAACAGTGGAAACAGTTCGTGCTGAAGCACGGCAGCATGCTTAATCCACAAGCGACTCCAACTTTGAATCGACTCTTCTTGATGCAACAAAGTGATCGAATCTCACTGGATGAAATGCTCAAGGTTGAGTACTTGGTAGGACAGAGCGAGACCAATTCTGTGAGCTCTGTCAACCAAGAGAAACCACAAACTGGCACCAATGGCCCTTTTTCCACCAGCTATCCTCCAGTGGCCAGCAAGAATGTGTCCATGAAGAAATCGCAAATGCCTAAATTCCAAGCAATTCCACTGAAGCCAAGTTCTGCCAAGTCCACCAAGTCTTCGATTGGCAAAAGTTCAAAAAAGTCCAGTCCGATGGCAAGCAAGAAAGGCAGCAAGCCTACTTCGGTGCCAATGAAATCCAGTGGCTCAGATTCAGAAAACAAAAAGGCCAACATTTCGGTGAAGCCATCAACTCCGGCCAACAAGTCCAAATTGACCAGCAATCCAACGGGTAAAAGAAACATCGAGAAGAACTCGACTCAGGCAGGATCAGGTTTCTCTCCGGTTGTAGTGACCAACAAGCCGACAACCCAGCCAACTTTCCAACCTAGTGCCAAACAGAATTGCGCTTCAACTGATGCAGCCAACAGGAAAGAATCGAAATCTGAAAAGACAAACAACAAAGCCAAACAAAGTAGCGGAACCGACAATGGCACTACTTCGAAGGGGAAATGAGCTATTGAATTGGCAAATTATACAAACTTAATCGCATTAAATTATTTGCTAACTTGTTTTCATTGTTTTCCTTAAGTTCGCCTGCTAATTCATTGCAACGGCAATTATTGTGATCACTTTTGCAGGGCTTGTGAATGAGCTCACTCTTCTGGCAACAACTTTGTCGTTTGCTCAAATAGTACCGAACCCCTAATAAGCAGAAATGTGAATTTTCCAATATTGCGACTAACATTCGATTCGAATTACTCGGCACTTTGTGCACAAGTGCACTTTTCAAAATCGTGTGCACTCGTGCATTTTGGCTTGCACTGAAAATATGAATTAATTAGAATTAGATGAGAGGCTTAACTAATGTTTGGCAACCACCAGCCACAAAAATAATGAACTAATTCGAAACATGCCACAATAATAAAACAAAGACAAACAAGCACATCAAACTGTGAACTTAGTTTGGTCTCTCCCTGGCATCAATCGATTTGCTTCAATGTGCCTCGACTGGTGGTTCAAACCTGCATTATCCCCAAAGTACTTCACTCTCGCTGTCGAGTATTCGAGTCAAGAACCAGAAGAAGACGATGAGGAAGACACAGTGTCGATTAGCAAAGCCCGTAAAAAATTTGGCTACGAACGATTTTTTCGTCATCAAACTCCACCACAACTCGAACAACTTACCCAACGCCTCTCCACCATTGCCAATGACAAGTTCATCAACATCATCAACCTTCCGTTGAAATTAGCGCATAATAATAATCAACATTCACAAGGCAGGACTCCGATGGAGATTCGAACACCGAGGGAGTTTTCCAACATGATGGGAATTCGCACTGTTGGCAAACTTGGTGTTGGTGGCTATGGTGAAGTGTTCCTGGTGACCAAGTACATTGCCCATGGCACCAACAACAACAAGATCCGAACGATTCAAATGGCTTGCAAGACAATTCTGTTGAAGGAGAACAATGAGCCTCGAACCAATCGCCGATTTGAGTCAATCCGTGCAGAGCTGTATGTGTTGCAAAGTCTCGCTGGTCAATGTCCGTACGTGATCGAATACATTGAGCACTACATTCTTCGGTACAGACCACTCGCTGCCAAATCGAACGAGACCCTGTTGCTGACATCGATCTACATGGAATACGCCGATGGTGGGACACTGTTTCAACAAGTCAAAAAAGGTGCCCTCAAGCGTTCCCTTGTCAAAAGATATTTCACCGAAATGGCCATTGGACTCGAGTTTATGCATCGACAACAGATTGCACACAATGACTTCAAACTGGAAAATGTTCTACTGGTGAAAGACAAGACACGAGCCGGCGTGTGTCACTGCAAGCTGACCGACTTTGGAATGTCTCAATTTGCGTGGAAAGATGGTGTCGGGCTGATCTACTCAAAGCAACATCGTGGCACCCGAATCTACATGGCACCTGAAGTGCTGCAGTGTGCTCTCACCGAAGCAAGACCAGTCAAATATGTGCCATTCAAGGCGGACATTTGGGCTTTGGGAATATCGCTCTACATTATGCTCTGTCGACATTATCCGTATGAAGTGCCACAAAACAGTGCAGACCACAAGTACAAACGCTTCTCAAACGCTTCTCAAACGCCTTAAGAATGCAGTGATCACCAAGTGGCAGGCCAAGAGACAGTTTGGTTCGATTCAGCTGGCAAAGTTGCTCACTGGGATGCTCACATATCAACCGGACAAACGATTCAACATTGAAATGGTCACCAAACATCGATGGCTACAAAAGTAGATCGTATTTGTAGTTTAAATTCCTATTATAAAGTTTTAAAACAATTTTATTCGTTCATTTGATTTGGTTTGAATTGCAAGAGAAAGCATGTTATGACAGTAAAGTAAAGTAAATTTTATTTTGTTTAATTTAGCAATTTAACGAAGCTCTAATTGAATGTCCTCAAATAGCTGCCTGGAAGCGCTGATAGGCTCAGAACAAGTGAACTTGCATCCCAATTGGTGGTGACACGAGTTAGAAAAGTGTTGTGCGGTGGTGTCAGAAACGAATGCTGTGACCTGTGGATCGAGGTCAACCACCAAACACAGAAGACTCGCTTATTGGCCTGTGGAGTGATGCATCTTTGTAAGACAACTTTGCGGCCCACTTGACCGTACCTTGACACTGCCACTTGTGATAAAGCCAAAATTGAATAGTCTTTAGTCACCGGCCCACAGATCTGTCACAGATCAGTCACTTGAGCAACTTGAGTGCAACACCACCAACAGAGAGCACGAGGCCACTTGGAGCACTGGAAACGCAGATTCGCTTATGATTATTGTTAGATGTTGATGTTTGATTGTGCACTTGGTTGACTGGTTTTATATTGTTTTGGTTGCAAAAGCAATTAGAATTGCAAACTAGCTTGCCAGCACGATGTCTTTCGATTTGAATTGTGTATTAATTCGGTTCCAAAATGATCGAATTTAGATCAAATATACGATGCTTAAACATCATGTAAAATTGGTAATGTTCGTCAATTGACCACTTGGCGCTAATCGTGATTTCGAAATAAATAAAACTTGGACAACTAATAAGCTAATGTTTTTGAGCTGACAATCAATGGAAATGCTTAATCGAACAATTCCATTGTCATGGCTGCAGTCTACCAATTAATTCACGGCCAAACAAATTAGAAACAGCATTGGTTGAATGAAGTATTCTTGTTTAATATAGGACATTTTAATAATAAAATGGCAGAATTCTCAAATTTAAATTAGAAAGCGTTGAGCACATTTAAGCTCTGTTGCTTATTTGCTGCCTTTCCTGTCGGCGCTAGAGTGAGAATTGCTGCGGTCATGCTTGCTGAAGCTGGACTTGTTGGAAGGCGATCGTTTCGATGACTTGGACAAGGTCATTGACGAAGCCTTCGAGCTGCCACGAGACAAGCCAAGCACAGATGGACGTTGCATCGAGACACTTTTGCTAGCGGACTTGCTTGACTTGCGGGAGATGCTTTTCGATTTGCCACTTTTACTGCTGGAGCGAAGGCTTGATCGACCGCTTCGACTGGGACTGAGACTCTTGCTATTGCTTCTCTTGCGACTTTTGCGTTTACCATCACGAGAAGTGACATCCAACTCGGACGGCAGTTGGTTCATTCGGCCAAACACAAAGAAAGCTACCCCACAGATGAGCAACTGCAGGAGTACAGCCAGAGCAATCACAATCCAGAGCCATGACTCTGACATGGAACAGAAAGTGTGGTCAATATTAAAAATGTGGTTAAATAATAGTTCAACACTTACCTTGCATTTGCAACTTGATAATTTCGTCTTCATTACAACCGATGAACTTTTTCAGTGGTTGTGGGTCCACCTTGGTGAAAGCTGGCCCATAATGAATCAGTTGCACCGTTCCGGTTGAGAAAGAGCTTCTCGTTTCGATAAATGAAACCAGCCACCACCGAAGTATCAAAACATAATTGAGAGCTCGGACTACCAGAAAAACTATTTGAAATTGAATAAAAATTATATCAATACCATGGTACAAGCAAGCCAATACAATAAGCAAAGTGGCTTACGTGGAAAAGAAACATTTATCTATTGTGTCACATCTCTTCATGTAATCGTCTTTAGTTTTGGGTTTTCCAGAGGAAAATATTGCTCCTTCAATGCAAGTCCTTTGACCGCCGTCGAGTTTGTTGAGTGCCATTACCATCATCATGGGCATGGGAAGGCCGGTCGAGATTACTTGTTGTCGCTTAAGTTCGACAGAGCATGGCCCATTCACCAGTGCACCACTGTTCAGATCAAGTGCCACCAGACAGGCGACGGTCTTGTTGTTGAACGCAATGACCAAGTATTCATAGTCCTTGAATAGATGCTCGTTGGTGACAAAGGCGTAGAGAATGTCACTCGAATGGGACACCAGCCATTTGTATGCTTCAGGCCAACGGTCACGCAACTGGCTTTCCTGTGATCAGCACCTTGAAGGGTGAAATCTTCTCTGGGTCTTGCTGGTCCAGAGGAAGTTCGTATACAAACAAATCGGTGCTGATAAGAAGAAAGCGGTTGCCAGTTGCACCAAATGCAAAGATGCCTGTCTGACCAGTTCGAACGGAGTCACACGAGTTCTGTGAAAATAAATTCATGAAACATTCATGAGACAAACCATTCAATAATTTACCTCGGCGTCAGATTCGCTCCAACTATCACGGAAATTGAGAGTCAGTGGCTGAATGATCTCGGTGGCAAGCACCTGGTGCCAAGGCGAGACGAATGTAACCATCAAAGCCAATCTCACCATTAACATATGACGACGATTGAACAGTGAGGAGAAATGCATTCGAAAGCGTATGACGAGGACCAGTTTCAAAAGACAAAACAACAGATAGTCAAGTAAGATTGATTAATCAAACCCAAAATAAGCCCAGACAAAACGAGGCAATCAGTTAAGCAATCGATGAGAGTAATTGTTGGCGAGAAAACATTTCATGTTGAGTTTCGAATAAATCAAATATAATATTATAAAGATTATCAAAGCCAAATAATAACATTCTAAATAAAATTAAAGTGCTAATGTTGTTTCAAATTGAACATAATAAGGAGTTAACATTTTTAAAGTTGTGCGCAAACAAGCACACAAGCCACAAACAGAATTCTGATTAATCAACACACCAAATGGCCCACTTGGGTCCGTTGGCGAGAATTGCTTTTAGCGAGGAGCATTTTTATTGGTCTTTCTGCCGATTATATAAAAATAAACTGAAACGTTAAATAATTATTAATTGGCACTGGTGGCAAAGCTATGAGCAATAACTCAGATGAATAATTCGAGCGGGTGTCATTCTGAGGCGTAATTAAATACGACAGACAGAGCGGGCCGACGATATGGCACCGACCAACTGGCATTAATTAGTGGGTGCATATTGTTTAATTTAATTTGATTGACAATTGGTTATGACAAAAGGCACAAATAAAATGTTTTAAAATGCAAAGCGATCGCACAGTGAAGGCAAACATCGACACTCAGTGAAGACACTATCAGAGAGGACATTAGGCAACGTTACTCGACTGTACCTCTCGTGCCATACTTTGTGTTGATGCACTAATGCCATAATCTACTAAATCTAATAACAATGTAGACTGTTTCAGTTTGCAACACACAAGTGCACGTAATAAATGTTATTAATGCAATCAAAGCGATCGCACCACTGCCGAGCTAATTTCATGGCTAGACACACTCACTCACTTATTCACTGAATAATATTCAGTAACATACCGAGTGTGCCAAATTGCTTTACTCGCCGATGTCCGACGGGTGACAGTTTAATTTCACTTTATAAAGTCCGTCTCTATTGAGAGCATTAAGAAGTAGTGCAGTGGACAGTCAATTAATTACTTAATGCGTTCAATCAAGGCAGTTGAGCGGACCGAGTTCTGTTCAACACAGTGTAAGTGAGTGCAAGTGAAACTTCCTATAAATCGGCATCTGTGATTCACTTACAAGCAACAAATTACAATGCTGTCGCTATACTCAATTGAGTGATTCATTCTCAGATGCAGGTTGGCTATTCAAAGATATCGCGGACAAAGCGAATATATTTGCTATAGCAATAGCACTAGTGCTCTTGATTGGCCAAGTGTGGCTCAATAGTTCAGAAAATGGACTGTGAAATAATTACGAGTGCAGAGGGTCGGTCCGGGTTGTGAGAATGTCGTTGACTGTGAGACTGTACAATGTACATTGCTACCGAACACAGGCACGAGCAAATATTTGAGGTAGACAGAGTATCGATGTGCCACTGGGTAAGTGTCAAATGGAGAAGATAAAAACCATTTTTTAGTAATGAAGACCAATTTGGCTGCACACAAATCCATTGAAAAATTCGGCGTTCCAAAATAGCGCTAATTGCCAGAGCAAATTTAAATAAGCCACAATGGGCAATAGTGCACAAATGACTAGCTGCCCGGACTAACTAATAAATAATTACGTTTGTGCAGCAGTAGCGGCAACAGTCTCAATGAGATCGTTGGTTAATTATATAATGAATGAGCGATGCAAGTCAATTGACTTATTGCCTTAAGGCAAGACGATCGGAGCGTGTTAAAAGCGCAATAAACAACGGACAGCACTAAAACTGGCTGACCCAACTCAACTCAACTCAACACAACACACAACACAACAAGCAATCAAACAGATTGACATCTAAACCATGCATCGAACCTCGTCAATCAATTGAATAAATACAATGGGCTTTAAGTGTGAATGACTTACTTTATTTTTTTGTATGGAAAACATAACCGTTAAATGGTCACTACATCAGTGGTTGGTTAAAACCAAACAAACAAACCTTGAGTGGAAACTATGAAAAGTAAGGTGTAAGTGTGCTCAATGTCGAATAATGTAGATCAATGCAATAAATGTGACCAATGAACGATGGTCAGCTGACTGGACTGGTAAATCATGTTTGTGTATGTGAGCATAAGTCGAGTGATAAGTGGTAACCACTGGTAAGTTGTGGAACGTAATGCTCAACACAATACCGAGTGATCATCTTTGGTCTGGGAAAGTTCAAAATTTAAAGTATGTCAGCGAAAATTCGTCCAATACGAGTTGTGGACGAGGAAATTGGCAGTGGAAAGATGAGCACACAGAGTAAAGATCTTTGTCGACAAGGTGCAATAAGACATTTACGTGGTGGCAATGCACCTTGGGTTTATAGCCAGAACGAGCCATTTAATGACATTGCACACGGCCGAGACAGACTGGGAAGACTGAAGCCAAGTTGCACTGGCGATTAGCCACATTAGATAAATGCTGCAATCGGAGAGATGTAACTGATGAGACAGCCGAGCAAACAAAGCAGAGAACAATGCAACGATTGAAGTGCTCCAAAGACGACGATGACACTGGCAAACAATCACCGAGTCTATTGGCCACGTACTTCGACAAGTGAATTAATGAATATTCTAACATTTTGTTGGAGACTAGTCATCTCAATTAAGCGCGATGTGAGTAGTCTATTTTCTCGCCCAACGGAGATAAGCTTCGACATGCGATAGAGGAACAGAGCCGTGCCGTATATATATTACTATAGTGCACATTGATGAACGGCATGAATAAATGCTCAATGGTTATGAATGTTTGAATGATGCTGCTGTACCAGACAGCGATAGAAGCGATTAAATGAATTACGATCGCGCCCGGTGATCGAACACCAAACGCACCGAATTGTAAATCGGACGTGCTTATACCTCAATATAACGGCACCATACACCAACTCTGGCCTGGTTCGATCAAATGCGTTTCCTATCAATTGTCGGGAAGGCTTCCTGCCATTCTAGAAGTGCACTTCGTCTCACATATCAAAGACACCGAATATTATTGTACATGCTGGTCGCATACATCAAAGCGTGGGTCACATTAAAAATGCATTAAAAGCAATGCAAACGTGGCCACAATTGTTAATCTTTAATGATGGATCTATAGATCCTATAGGCGTCCCAATTATCACGGAATTGCATACCTTACCTAGTCGTCGTGCACAATAAAGCATGAATCCCGGGAGATGCGTTCGACATAGAACAAGGCACTACACATAAGCCTTGGCTAGCCTAGATCACCACTTGGCTGACTAAAGGATCAAAGTCGATCAAGTTGTGCAGGTGACTGTCTTTTACCTTATCAGTCTGACTTGCCAGTCTGGACTGAACTCGAGGCTGAGTTGAGTTGTAGGAATTGGTGAACAGGTTCAGGCCTCACAGATCAGTGAATCATGAGCAATGATTAATTAAGGAACTTAACAGTGAGCATAGGACAGCATCGGTCGGCATTGCAATCACTCGAACTGGAGAAACAGTGCACTATAAACATTAGCAAGGTGAATTATGAACGAAGTGTGCCACAGATCGTCATGTCTGCAGACATGCAAACACATGTATTGGTGTGAAATAGCTACTAAGCCAGGCAAACAACAGTAGAATCTGTAGTGGACACACGGCAGACCTGAGGTGGCTGAATTATTGAGCCATTAGATAAAATAATAATGACAAATAATAAGTCGGCTCGAAATAACAAGTCCGTGCTGCTGCATGTCCGCTGGCGCCATGGCGAGAACGCGCTTCAAAGTGGAAAGATCCAGAAAATGAGCAATTGCACCTTTCAGTTGACCGATTCAACCACGTACGTGTGACAGATGTCATTGCGATAAGGAGTAGAGACATTTGCAGTCGATCTGCGAGCGTGATCTAATCGGTCAGTGACAGTTGACAATGCACTCGATCAAGGCGCAACACGACCTAGATGGGCCATTAGAAGGCCCTTCCCCACAAGAAGTCAAACAAGTGACTGATGCAAACAGAACAACTTTAAGTACGCCGAGTGAGGCAAATAAACAAGGGCCAGGTCACTTATCGCCGACTGTGCACCCTGAACTGCTGTTTTCACACTGCACTGTTTCCACTCCATCGAACGTATCGGTTGGAGGATATGCACACAGACGAGATGCATTCGCCAGTCTAAATTGTGGTCTGGTGATTGTCTGTCCAAACAAAGACCACTTGGCAAAGCCACAAATTAACGAAAATATAATCGACTTAATCAAATTGAGCAAATACCGGTGTCCTATGAGTTCTATGAAAGTGCAATCAATTCCGAGTGAAACGGTGACGATTTATATGATTACAAGCCTCACTCGACTATAGTAGTATAGTATAATAGTATAATATATTACTGTCAATTATGATAGTGTCTTGTAACACTACACTCGCTTGTGACCAGAGACAAGGAAACCATCCAGCTTTGGCTAGGATTACACCAACATAGTCAGCTCTGAGGAATCAACAAAACCAGAATAACTAAGTGATGCGTCATGCCATGACAGCTGCAAGACTACAGAAAACAAGCAGTGGCAAAGGAAAGTGGTCACTCTTACTCAATAAATAACCAACAACTGGCCAGCGCCAATCTACTTGGCAATTGCCACTTAAGTGCACTGGCAAGTGACTGACTGAACTATATATAGGAACTCGAATCGACACAGATCAACATGTGAATTGTGCAATGGGCACCGAGCTAGTGACTCCATAAACATTATTACAGAGGGAATGTTCTTGGGCAAACCACTGGATCATTAGGCAATTTTGGTCATCAAAGTTACATTAACAAACGATCACTCTCGTTGTGAGCAATAAGTTTGAATGGTCGTGTCGTACGGACAGTAAAGCATGATGGCAGTAATTTATGGTGGAACAATGAACCAGTAAAAAAGCCATTAACACGGAAATTAGAAAAGACAGCCAATGGAGTGACTTGTGAAGACAAGTTCTCGCTAGGCATCGCCATTTAATAAGTCGTGCGAAATAATCAATTTGATCATCGAAACTTGCAAATTAAGCAAATAGTGCGCCCACAAGGAAGCTGAAGAGAAACGAGAAGAGATAAATAAATAAATGCGACACTCGCCGTTATTGTGTGCTGGAGAATGCAATAAATCAAACCAGCAATATTCAACCACGATTAGTGACTCGAATAGAACCGGGAGCTAGCAAGAATAATGCAAGTGTGGCCGTGTTTATATGATGTACTACATGATATCGCTTGCCCAACGAAGAATAACGCTTTACCGAACGAGATATATAATAGCGAGTGAAGCAGTGACTTGTGAATGAACGACTGTCACTACAATTCGGTGACGCCATGCAACGAAAGAGACTAATGAATTAATTCCTCCACTTATCAGTTGCTACTCGACTTGATTTTTCAGTGAGCAATGCCAGACTGCCACAGCAGTGGCATAGCGAGGGTGGCAATGCCGCTAGATTGGCCGAATCGCTATTGGCCAGAGATAAATTCTGATAAAGACACTAGGCCACCGTCGAGACGTAATGACAAGTGCAGATACACGCAACACAATGGCACAGATTCACACTAACCACCGAAATGAGAACGTAATTTAGCTTTCGGTAATTAGCTAATGAATGAGCCAGTGCCGTCCAAGAGTGCAGCGCGGAATGGCATCGAATCGACACAACAATCAACACAACCACTCAACAAACTAATCCTCAACAGAACACAACTTGCAAGTGTCACTTTGTTCCCTTCGATTAAATCAAACTAGTCCATTTGTGCCAGTTATTGGGAGAATGCCACAGTGGCCAAAGGCTAATCCATTGTTAGTCCAGTGGACAAATGGAGTTAACCAGAAGTTGCCGATACAAGGTGAAAAACAAAGGCCAAAGGACAAGTGGTACATTCGGCTGACAGAACCAGAGCATTTAAAAAAAATATTAATAACAGAAGGAGCAGTGCGCACTAGTTGGCAATAATTTACATGACTCAGGCACAAACAAACGATTACATTAGTGCCTAATACAACTACTACAATGTCAAAGGGTTCAAACCCAATTGGGCACAATTAGTGCTTCGTTCAAATTAAATCACACTTTCGACAAGCACCAAAACGCGCCCATTAACATTGTTTGTCAATGGTCGAACAGCGAGATCATTGGCAAATAGGTCTGATGCGTTGGGAGACAAGATATTTGTCACTTAAATTACGAATATTGCCTTGTACTGATTAGTATTAATTAATAATTACCTCACGAGAGAGGACAGATCTTGTTGGGTCGATTCGTGTAGGCCATTGCAAGTCGACTCACGTGTAAAATCACCATCGACTGCAAAGAGCAAACAAGACAGTCAGGTCGCAATCTATATTGGAGCCAATAACTTAATGACATTAATGCAATTAATAATTAATTGGAAGCAATAAATATGGGACTGCTTGAATGTATTTGTTCAAGTTTATTACATCGCTCAAGGTTGCAATTGAATTTCACTGAGTGCAACACAAGTGGCCAACTAAAGTGCTATTCAAAATTAATGACGATCACAAGAATCGGATTTTGAACGAGGCATTAGGACAATAAGGCAATAAGGCACACGACAGACTAATTTTCCGGTCATGAACGACTCTGCAATTGCGGCAGTCACAATAAATGTTACTTGAGCTGACGACATTATTCGACTGATTTGTCTGACCGTAAATCCAAACGTTGAACGACGCCAAATTGCATTTCATTCAGGAGCGTTTTTAACATTAAAACAGTTCCGATGCTCCCTGTCAGTAGGACACCAAATGACCTGACAATCACCGAGAGAGGGAAATACAAGTGTCGCCACAGTGACACAACACTCGTTCACCATAGTGTTAGCTGTTGACAGCTGCTTTTTAACGAGACAAATACGATTCACACGAGCGAGTGCAAAATAGCCAGGTTGGGTGATAACGAGTAGCCAGCATAATTGACTCAAAAAGCAAGGTCACCAATACGACCTTATAAGGTTGCACTGCAATTGCAGCGATTAGTGGTCACATGTGTGTTCACTAACCGAATTCTTGATGGGAAACTGTCGCCCATTGAATGTTTCATTTGTGGCGGAGAAAGTGAAAGCTCCACCAGGAAGGACCACTAAAGCAAGTGACCTTAAATGAAACATGTCGACACAATGCACATTGCATGTTCTTCGCATATATTGTCATGTGGTATAAAGACTGAGCCTGGTCGTATTAAACTCAAATAGAAGTGACATTGAGCACACAATCTACCAATAAATAATTATGGATTGAGCAAACAATACATTTGAACCAACCAGCTAAACAAATCTGTGCTGAGACAATTTGACTTGAGCAAGTCTGAAATACAAAAAAAAAACATTACAATTAATTAGCTTGATAATATCTTCACGTCAATTCTTGAGCAATAAGTGAATAATAGAGATCAATGCCTTCTTAGCCGACAAGTTGTAAACCATATTATCAACTGTGAGTTCATAGAAGATAGTCAAGACGCAAAAACAGTTCAAGCTTCTATTTAATAAATATAATTAGTTTAATTTCAAGAATCAAAATTAAAAATACCTGAATGCCTTTTTATTCAACCCTAATGTCATCCTATTTGTCAGTAATATAAACAGTCGGCTTTCCTTTGTAGAAGTCAATTGAAGCTAAGGAAACAATCGTTGAAAATTAATTGAACTTGCCTCTACCGTCTTTGGAAAATCAGTCTGAATTGCATTTTTGATTTCAAGAAAATATATCTCCATTAAGTCAGGAAATACTCATTGAAAATCCTGAAAGGTCATGAAATGGGTAGCACATTTTAAAACGTGGATACAAAGGTAAACCAGAAAAAAGGATATCTTCGTACTGTAGCCGTACTTTTTTCTGCCTTGAGCAAAGTCACTGGCCTTGGAAATAGTTTTCGTTGAGTATCCTTTTCCTTCATTAACCAAATCCATCCGAGCAATCTAAAATGAACTAAAACGAAAATAAATATCAAATACAATTATACACTTAAATTAAATACTCAATGAATTCTGATCGTCTTGTTGGTAAGTTAGATTACTGTTCCATATCGAGATCATCGCCGACGTTGTCAAATTTTCGGTTTGCTAGCATGTTCTTCTTAGCAGCTGCATCTTCCCAAAGTTTTTGTAACCATTCTTTTTTTTTAATAACATCTTGTCTGTAATCAAAATGATACATTTTATATGATGAACATAAATTAATATTAATTAAACTTACGGTCGATGATAAATATGTTTCTCAAAGCATGATTTAGTTCAATATTACGCTTTACATCTGTAACGTATTTTTTTAAACAAATAGCACGTTCTTGGAACCTGGTTTAAACATTGTAAGATTGTTAGCTTGGCTCAGTTGCGAACATAGTTTATTAGACTCGATGGCGAAGTGATCGTAAGAGGCACAGGATAATTTGCTGGACTTCATTTCAAATTATTCATTACATTCGAGCAAATCGGATTGAAAGTGTACTTTCCTTTGCAACTACGCATTCGATGACAAACTTGACGATACAGCTCAATCTTCCTTATGATGGCGAATATTCGATCGCCGCTATGACAGCACAGCAGAGTAATATACTGTAAAGTTAATCAAATTCAAAAACACTTGTTGGCGTTGTTTTGATTGCATACACATGCGGCTTTGAAAAATTATTTCAGAAATATAATACGACATATATGAAGAGACTATTTTGCATTCTTTCATTGTGTTTGTAGGCATTGGGTTTTGCGCTTCTTTTTCGGCAGACAACAATGATTGCTTAGCACTCTTTTGGATAACCCTGATAACTACCGGTGAGCATTGATTTGATTTATATTGCAATGCCTTAGTCTTTAACTTAGCCACGCCTTTGCAAATCGTAATCGACCATAATTCAATCAATTCACCAAAGAGCCTCCAACCCAACCAAAACCATATTCCGACTAGTTGCCGACGAAGTGAAGTACTAGTTTCAAATTCATAAGACTGTTAATGGCAATTTAAGTTTGGCTTTATGTCAATTTTTATGACAAAATTTTATGATACTACCTCAACTGACCAAGAGCGTATAGATTATCTGTTGGAGAAAATTTCGAAACATGCCCGACAAGGTTTGAAAGAAATATATTAAAATATATTCTTAAATCCCTTTTTATCATAGATCCAAAAGGTACTTTTTGCTAACTAAAGACAACACTAGCTTTAGTCAATTTGAATTATTACCAAGACGAATATTCTTCTCAAAACCCTAGTTAATTGCTTGAAGAGGGACAAGTCGCTCTTAAAGAATAATGACTTGATTGGTCTGGACTCCGTTGGATGATTAAGTGGTCTATGGATTATGTTTATTGTGGCACAGGACATGACTCGGAATAAAGTGGGCAGTCGTTTCTTAACAGATTTGAGTTGGTAAAATCTTTCAACCATAAGATGCTTTGCCCTCTTGGTGCTTTCAAGGCCGTTCTTAACAATTTCTTTCAATACTCGGCCGGAAAAGTTGAACATATTACCTAATTGTGATTTAAAATGTTTCCGTACGTCTTGACTAGCAATTCGACTCGAAATCCTTAGCAATTTTTGATAATGATTTTTTGTAATTCAATTAATTTTGTTTAATAAAACAAAACAACTACAAATCAATGTTTAATTCCCTCAAAGGGGAACTAACTAGTAGTAGTAGAATGTAGTCAAAAGCTGGGGAAGCTAATTAGGCCTGTGAGCGAATAGATTCGCTAGATATTTCATTTAATTTATTTTAAGTTTCAAAATTGATATGAAAATTGTTCATTTTGAAACAAACTGACAAGCCCAATGGACTAATGGCGCGATAAGTATGGATGTATCGAGTTTGCCATATCATATCATATCCCATATGGCATGTCATGTGCCAATGAACATTGCACTGTGACTCGCAATAAAAGATGTCTGCTCTCTCAACTGTTTGCACTAATTGATCCATTCAAATAGTCGATTGGCAATCAGACAAAATGATCATTTTGAGAGAATGTGTTAGCGAGTGAATGAATCGTATCTTGAGCAAACCAGTCAGTAATCGAGACAAATTTGTGGGTTGATTAGAGTGGTGAGTAGGCACTAATGCTTTTCTAGGGCCCAATTCTATGTCAATTGCTGCATTTTGCATATATTGTATTGAGTTTGAAGAATTGTGTTTCTAATTCAAATTGCAAAGTAATTGAAGACGTGCTTTTACAATAGAAATAATTTATTGAACAATGATTTACAAAACACAAAAACGAATCCTAAAATTCATTATGAATACAAAGCTAGCTCATTGCACTTGACAATCGGATTTATGTTCCAGTATGGGAAATATGAGAGTTCAAGCTCGTTTCAGGTTTGAATTTGGTCACTTGAAGTTTGGACGCTGGAGTAATTTCAAAGCAAACAGGATCATTAGAAATAGTTTCAATGGTGGAAATTGAAAATTTCGTCGGGTTTGAAGCTACTGGAAACAGGGGTGACGCCAGCTTTGATAAAGTGCTAACATTTCCCATGTCCTTCATTGGAAAATTGAATTTATCAATATTCTCCAGTGAAAGTACCCAAAATTTTCATTTATGACAGTATTAAAAATAAGTATCTTGAGAAGAGTAAAATTTTAAAAAAATTTCAAAAATGAGGGATCATTAGAAATAGTTTCAATGGTGGAAATTGAAAACTTCTGTCAGGTTTGGACGCTACTAGAACCAGAGTGACGCCAGCTTTGCATCGATGAAGTGCTCTCATTTGCCATGTACTTCATTGACGAAATTGAGTTTATCAATCTTCTCCCGTGAAAATACCCAAATTTTTCATTTATGACAGTAGTTAAATAAATATGTTGACATTAAATATAAAAGTGACTTAAAAGTAAAAGAGGATAATTGAAAATAATCGTTTCAATAGTAAAAAAAATTAATGACTTCATCGGATCTAAAAAATAATTAAAATTATTTTTAAGTTTAATCCATTTAAGTCATAGGCGAGACAATTTCTGTTCGCTATTTATAGAAATTTAGCCAACTCTCGAAAGTGAAGCATGACTGTTAACATGTTGAAGCAAAATCGATTTCTGAATCTCAACGTCCATTTCCAAGATTAAAATCCATTAAAAGATTGCTAAGTGTTTAAAATTCTTCTGATCTTGCCAAAAATTAGATCGAGAATGCTTTAATGCTATTTCAGCAGCAATTAAATTAGCATTCAATTAGCTTTTCTTTGATTGGGCATTGAATTCTCCAATACCTCAAAAAACGACGAATATTCAGTTAAGCTGTAGAATTGAACACCATCATTTTGAATTCCACATTATGACCTCGTGCTTTGAAGAAGGCTAAAATTTCAATTATTCATCCTTGGAAAAAATTCCTGTAGTTCAAAAGACAATAGGCAGCACTGTTTCCCCTAGAACGTTTCTTGATTTTATTGTTTTAAAAATAAACCTTAAAAATATAATAATAAAAATTATTTACTAGAAAATTTACCTTCGATACATTGCTTACCTTGTTCATTAGTCGTGGTACTTTCCTCAGCTTCCAGCTAAGCCAATCACATAAGTTTAAGAACACTTCGATCTTTGGTTACGTATTCGAATTAATTCCTCCTAAGAATGAGCACCGAAAGCTTTATTTTGACGAACCGTAAACAAAAGCCCATGCTCCCCTCCAATGCTGCTCCATCAATACAAGAACCGACGATTTACTTGATTGAGAAAGAATAACGAGATCCTGACTTTACGATTTTTTTATGAAATATTGCATTAGGATGACAGACGAACGAAATAAACAGTCACTTGGACCAAGTTACAAAGAAACACTCAAGAGAGGTCATTGTAAGCTAGCACACTGTAAGTGAACGTGACTGGTACGTCTTCTTCTGCCAAAGCGGAGAGCTCAACCTCTGGCCATTGTCTATTTGTACTCTGACATATGGGATGTATATCAGGTAGAAACGAATTCCGTTTGAAGTGTTTAAAAAATGTTTGCGAGCTCTTTGAGTAAAGCGATATTTGCTTTGTTATCAATGGAGACCCGGGGTTTAAGAAAGGTTGCCTCATCTAAAAAACTTGGTCCTTTTACTATCTAATGAACAGGTACCTGTTAAATTACTGGCATTTTAAAGTGGTCACTGACTGGTCCCCCGCTGTTCGGTTCTG
>JAKIJQ010000471.1:0-48509 GCA_023373905.1 Rhizoglyphus robini | reverse complement strand
TGTATATAGAAAATATTTTGATGCAGTGTATACC
The DNA here is from genome assembly GCA_023373905.1 of Rhizoglyphus robini. Lineage (NCBI taxonomy): Eukaryota > Metazoa > Arthropoda > Arachnida > Sarcoptiformes > Acaridae > Rhizoglyphus > Rhizoglyphus robini. Next base: position 48,475 of record JAKIJQ010000471.1, on the reverse strand, counting down.
CGTTCCGCAATCCTCGACAGGGTGACATACCAAATTAGATTACGATTAGTTGGTGTTGTGTTATGTGATGTGTTCGCATTCTTGTTCGTGTTGTTTCCCACAACAAATACATTTATAACAGGTTTCTATTCTTTTCAATGTTTTTGGAATTAATTTGTATCTTGAATATTCATATTTACGGACTACATATAAATAAATAGGATTTTTTTGACTAAAGACATTGAACCCATTTCTATTACACACTTGATTAACATAAATTTTTCCAGGTGTATATTAATGTTTGGTTGAAAGCTAATTGGTGGTGGTTTGTGTCTTTGGTTAGGGATCGCACTGCAATGCACACGATACAGTCGAAAAGTAGCCCAATTTTGGTTTGTCCGATGGTCAAGTGCAGCTTTCTGTAATGGCGAACACTAATTTGTGTGTTTTCTGTCACCACGATCGTGGACTGAATTTTTAATGTTCAAATTAGTGTTAGGGGAATTGTAAGAGTCAATATCAACTAAGTGCTTCCTATTATTTGCTCGGTTTGGTTTTGGATATTTTAAAATACCTTAGGTTAAAAACCTAACCTACTCAATTATTACTAATTAGTATAACCTTCAATTTCTGTAGATTAATCGTTTACATTATGAGCAGATTAATGGTACTTACTTAAAAATATTATGTATTCAATTTGTAACTTTAAGATTTCAAATTCTTGTAAACTACCAATCTAATTAAATTGTAAATCCTTCATACTTTTCAGCTAACCTCTCATTATCCAAAACAATAAAATCTCAATTTTTAATGCACGAGTGAACCAATTTCATATTTCCTTTCTTCTCTACTTTGCCTCATCTTTACTTTAAGTGTAGCCTAATTAGTTTTCTTCTTATATACTTCGTATGTCTGTATAAAAACGGTCAAAAAAGTCAAATCTTTAAAACTAAAATATTTCTAACTACCACATTTTCATAACAACATAAAACCAAAAGGTTTACCCATGTTTAAAAAATAAATAACTTATCTTATTTTCTGTTTTTAAAAATTATTGTTGAAAGTTATAAAATCTGGGGAAATAATTTTATATGAGAGATTTTGAGCTATTTTAGAAAACGAAAAGATTTGAGGAAAGAACTTGGAAATTTGTGGAAACACATTTCATATTTGAAACATCATATATTATTGTCTCAATTAATTGAATAATTACATCATTATGATTCACAAAAAATTTTAAATTACTTTTATTTTTGTTTTATTAATGTGTTTGTGTTATGATCCTGGTGTGTCATAGGCAATGAACGATTCCTGGAACCATTAATGTGTTTTGGTCATTAAAAACTTTATAGGGGAAATTTATCATTCGGAAACGAAACTAGACGAATTTATGTGGTTGACAGTCCATTCCACCCTGTACCACAAACAGAATGCAATAGCTCAAAATGTTCTGAAGGACATAGTCCACTGGTATAATAACAATTTGTATGTGTTCAATCACATTAGTCACCACTAGCACTACTAATAGTCCGTAATACGCAATTATCTAATTACACCCAAGTGGAGTCCAGTTTTGGGGTGCCCCTGATTTCATCAACAAAAATTTTATGACCACTCTACGAATCTCCCTAATAGTTTTAGCACCTCTCAATTTGTACATTTCATGATATGATGAGTGCAACATCAAAAACTCTCTTGATACTTCTCAACATCATCCTCAATCATAAATTCTCCCTGGAATCATCGATCCATTTGGATCGGTTATTATTATTGAAGATGACTTAATTATTTATGTGATTTCTATGAGTGTGTAAATACAAGAACTAAATGATATTCAAGAAATGGGAAAATATTTATGACCAAACTTATTAACAAGTAGTTAAACAAAAAAATCAAAATAAAGTATTTACGTAGAAAATGTTTACAATTAATTAAACGGTTACTATTAATTGACGTTTCGTGTATCAAAAGACGCGACAGAAACCCACAGAGTCTTTCATGAGTCAAGTTTGACAGCATCGGCCAGTGCATATATCACGACTCTCTCCGGTGCAGTACAGCACCAGACCAACACAACCAGACTACACTAAACTCGACGCCCAATTGATCAGAGTTGTAACGCCTTGAACGTTGTGTATAACGGACTGAATCGATGAGTGTGCTTCTCATTCGTGAATGTGCTTTTGGTGGAAATGGTTCTATCGGAATGTCGCTTTCTTTAATGGTTAAGCAAAATATATTCTTTGTTTTGTCTGAATTTATTCCATGACACTAACATCTTTGTTTAAAATTAAATTTATATTCATAACAATGTGATATAGCATTATTAATCACTCTTCAAAAGTACCTTTATTTGTTTCATATTTCTTCAAGTTGCTCTCAAACTGTTTAAAAATTTTTATAAATTTTATAAAATGTGAGTCTTTATCACAGTATCGTCATTGAACTCCAATCCATCAACTCTCATCTTAAACGTGACTAAATTACATGTATTTTTGTAAAGGGTTATACTAATTTTATATGCCAATTTGCACTAAATGACAAAACATTTTCTTGTCCACACTGAAATCCTCATTCCAAATCCACATCCTCATTCCCGCAACATTTATCTTCTTCTGGTGTAAGACAAAGCAAATTAGATTACGATTAGCCACGTTGTGTGGTGTGTTGTTCGTGTCGAGTTGTGTTCATTCCTCACATTTAGCTACTAGTTCTCTTTTAAACTGGTTGAATTTTATCAAAGGTTCATCAGAAATTTAAGAATTTAATTTATTCTCTTTTATTGTTTTCAGCTCAATCTGATGCTCAATCAATCTGAATCATCCCGAAGTCCTGCTTTGGTCAGTTGAAAGACAATTCGGTTCATTTCGATCAAAAGTTTAAGCGCATCTTGATATGACGTTGTTTATATGTAGTACTTATGTGAAATAAATTATACAATATTTTTGGGTTTATAAATTGTAAATTCATTATTTAAGTTTTTGTAATACGAGTTATTATTATAAGGTTATTTAATTTTCGTTTTTATCTATAACTACCGCAATACCCGAATATAGCCCGCGGGCTATAGATGGAACAATTTTTTTCGTGGCCTCCTGCTGGCTATATTCGGGTGCGGGCTATACACAGGATACTTTTTGAAAGTTTTTAACTTATCCTAGCAAATCCATTCAATTTTTCACATTTTAGGCCCAAATTTTTCTTTATTTAGGGTATTTTTCAATTAAATAGCATTCAAAAATATGACAAATAACGCAAAATTAGTTCAAAATTGACGCATGAACCAAGATTTTAATGGGCAATTTAGTGGGTTTTCCAAAAGTGCGGGCTATACACGGGGTGCGGGCTATATTCGGGTATTTACGGTAAATGAATTCAAATTTTACTATTCAAATTTTCTTTCTAAACGAAGCTCTATAAATAAAAAATGTTCTTTTACTATTTTTGAAAACTCTCCTGTGGTTAACTTCCTTGTACTGCATTTAAAACGTAGTTTGCTTGAGATGGTTTATTTGCGAACTCTTATTTACTTTACAATGGCTGAGGTATAATTAAGGTTGTATATTTATAGTTAAGTTCATGTATATATATAATTATTTACTAATCAGCAGCATAATTAAGGTATTTATGTTAATTTTCACTCAACTTCCCTATTTCCCTATTTCTGAAGTATTTCCGAAACAGAAACTGTAAAATGTTTCATTGAAGCAATTTTATTTAAACTAATTTGTATTTAAAGAGATCCATTTAAAGGTAATTCATGTAAAAAATTTTGTTTAAAATTTTTATTTGAAAATGATTATAAAAAATATTTAACTTAAGTTTTTAAAAGGAGATAATTTTGATTAAATTCAATTATGTGATTCAAGTTTGTTTTGTCGTGTTTGGGTTCAGAGTGATTTACAATAATGAAGGGACCCAAGGCAAAGGACTGGAGAAAGCGTTTATTGAGCGAGATGGGTCGGTGACTGGTTGTTGGTTAAGCAGGCAAAGGACATAGGCGTTAATTCATTTTCTGGATTTTTTTTCGGTTTAAATTTTGTTTTGTTTCAGTATCGAAATTAAATTGTTGTAACAGGTACATCTAATTATATAATTAAAATTAGATTGACATTTTATTTTTAGAAAATTTTTGAATTAGTTTATCCCGAAGACATTTTGACTTCACTATTTGTACGGGAAGTCGGTTTTCACCCTTAAAACACGTTTGTTGGACTGTCATTGACAGTGTCCAACTAACCGACAAATCGATTGTTGTTTCGGTAAATGTAACTTATTTTTAGATTTGAACAGAAATGATAAGTTCAAAGAAGTATAACAATTTTTTTATGACACTTCACATGTTCATGATGACAATCGAAAAGCCGACATTATGACTGTGGACGATGTTTGACCAACCCGGATATTTAATGTTTTATTTCCACGGGCTAGGAAACTTTCAAACTGAGTGCAAAGACTAATTTGATATATCTCTAATAAATGCATTGCAGAAGTAATTTTTAAAAAGTTTACACCAACTAGGATCTAATCAAAGGTATATTTGTAACAAAAAACTAATTTTTAAATTATAATTTAAAAATTTAAATTAAATTAAATATTTTTTATAATTTGATTGTACAAATTACAGATCTTTACAAACGTACTAGCCAAATTTCGTTTATTTGATGTAATTTCCAGACATTAATAGTTGTTTAAGTTTATTGTTATTGTACATAATATCGTGTTTACCCTCACACAAACCAATTCAGACACAATTGAAAATCCCTAACCTTGAAGAAGAATATACATTCCTTATGTATTGTAAAAGGTAATATTCCTTTGCGTAAATGAAATTCAACCGTGTGTAATGTAATCGAGTTGACCAAACTATTTCTATTCAATAATTCCGATTATTGCTGTTACCAGTTTATAGATAACCAATACCTGTGATTTGAATCTAGGTTTTTTGAAATTAATCGAATTTTTAAGTTAATGAATGGCAATATGAATGAAAACTTCTCTGTACAGCTTTTTTAAGAATTCAATATAGAAATCCCTCTCTTATTCGATTTCTTTTCCTCGATATAATAATCAAAGTTTCATTTTATGGTTTATGTGTTTCGATGATTAAAATTTTATTCCTGGTTGATAAACCAGTGAAGGTTTAAAAAAAATTTAATGAATTTTTTCATTTAATCAATCTTTGATTTAGTTCTCAATCACACAATCTCAAACTATTGCTCACTTCTCTCTACCCTCACTATGATTATGTAGAGTATTCCAACAACACAAAACGCCTCCGTTTTAATTGGACCAAGTGGTGCGCACTGTAGTTTACCAAAAATTCTTCTGCTTCCACTACTAGACTGTTTAAAAGGTAAATTTTGCAATTTTATATATCTCTCTATAGTTTACAGTTTACTTTGACTTATTTTAATTTAAAGTGCCACAAAATATACATTCATGTGTTCTCACTGTTGGTATGCTCACAACCCCTTTAGTTAGAGGAGCGAACTGACGAACGAACACCCGAGCGAAGCGAAGATTTGAAGAGATAGTGAGTGACGAGTCACCCAAAAATTTAGGGAGAATTGGATTTCTTGTTCGCGCGATAACTCAAAAATTACTTTATGGATCGGTCTGAAAATTTAACACAATGTTCTGGTGGGGGTGTAGATGTGCTGAAAAGGTTTGGAGCCATATAGGTCAAAGTACAGCGGAAATACGAATTTTGTATAGAAATGTGTAGGGACCGAGTGTCAACAGTGGCTGTGTGACACAGACAAGCACACACACCGAGCAGCGCGCCCGCTGTGCGCAATGAGGATGCGCAGTGACAAACACACCCACACAGGTGTACCATTCACAAAGAAGGTGCGATTGGGTTTACCTTGGACCACATTGCATACTGTTGACTGTGTCTGTTCAAAACATCTAACCACTATCAAGACATGTTGCAAGTCTGTGTGATATTTTTTAATCGAGTCAGAACAATTCAATTTTTTCTTCCCATCAAATACACTTTCAAGAAAAGTACATCTTCTGATCTACCCAATTTTTGGCACAGCACTGTTTTTTATGTGCATAAATCAAAGTAATCTGAAACATAATCAACGAGAAATAACTTTCTTAATTAAATTAATTAGCTGAGCGAAGTGAACGAACGAACGAACGCACGAGCGATAGCGAGTGCGTGAGTGAGTGAGTGAACGTAGCGAAGCACTTCTGCATCAACTTGAGAAAACCGTTTCGACTTTTCAATGGAGAAGTGCGGAAGCATTGTAACAGAGGGGGAAATGTCCCCCTATTTTTGTCACGTTGGTTATCTCTAGAACGAGTTCACTAAATTTTACAAATGAGGCCTCTGGAGATTCAGCTACTAATAAATGGGGCCAAGTTCGTTTTGTGAGAAAATCCATGATTGTTTAGGTAACTTCCGGCCAGGTAATGTCAGTTTTTAATGTATTCTCTATGGGAAATAGCTATTTTCACCTTGAATTTGCAGAAGCTGTAGAGAATTGATTTTATTGAGCATTGACATGAGCGACACACCAAATTAATCGATAAAATATGTAGATTATTTCCCGCCATTAAAAATTTGACAATAACTCTTATCTACACAGCAATCTACAATCAAACACAAACATTCCGAGTGTGACCTAATGTCGGTAATGCAATGTACGTATTTCCTATGGAGACTGTGTCCATAGCAAAAGTGCATGCACACACAAACATTGCATTAAGAATATATTATATTTTCTGTAGGAAATCAATTGAACAGTGTCCAATGAATTGATGCTATTGATGGCAATGTAAGTGATCCAAATGGATCAAATAAGGTCGTTTTATAAGTTTGTCAACACTATTTCCCAAACAACATACAATTAGGTCCTATTGCTATTGATGGCAATGTAATCGATCCAAATGGATCAAATAAGGTCGTTTCATAAGTTTGTCAACACTATTTCCCCAAACAACATACAATTAGGTCCTATTGCTATTGATGGCAATGTAATCGATCCAAATGGATCAAATAAGGTCGTTTCATAAGTTTGTCAACACTATTTCCCAAACAACATACAATTAGGTCCTATTGCTATTGATGGCAATGTAAGTGATCCAAATGGATCAAATAAGGTCGTTTCATAAGTTTGTCAACACTATTTCCCAAACAACATACAATTAGGTCCTATTGCTATTGATGGCAATGTAATCGATCCAAATGGATCAAATAAGGTCGTTTTTATAAGTTTGTCAACACTATTTCCCAAACAACATACAATTAGGTCCTATTGCTATTGATGGCAATGTAATCGATCCAAATGGATCAAATAAGGTCGTTTCATAAGTTTGTCAACACTATTTCCCAAACAACATACAATTAGGTCCTATTGCTATTGATGGCAATGTAATCGATCCAAATGGATCAAATAAGGTCGTTTTATAAGTTTGTCAACACTATTTCCCAAACAACATACAATTAGGTCCTATTGCTATTGATGGCAATGTAATCGATCCAAATGGATCAAATAAGGTCGTTTCATAAGTTTGTCAACACTATTTCCCCAAACAACATACAATTAGGTCCTATTGCTATTGATGGCAATGTAAGTGATCCAAATGGATCAAATAAGGTCGTTTTATAAGTTTGTCAACACTATTTCCCCAAACAACATACAATTAGGTCCTATTGCTATTGATGGCAATGTAAGTGATCCAAATGGATCAAATAAGGTCGTTTCATAAGTTTGTCAACACTATTTCCCAAACAACATACAATTAGGTCCTATTGCAATTGATGGCAATGTAAGTGATCCAAATGGATCAAATAAGGTCGTTTTATAAGTTTGTCAACACTATTTCCCAAACAACATACAATTAGGTCCTATTGCTATTGATGGCAATGTAAGTGATCCAAATGGATCAAATAAGGTCGTTTTATAAGTTTGTCAACACTATTTCCCCAAACAACATACAATTAGGTCCTATTGCTATTGATGGCAATGTAAGTGATCCAAATGGATCAAATAAGGTCGTTTTATAAGTTTGTCAACACTATTTCCCAAACAACATACAATTAGGTCCTATTGCTATTGATGGCAATGTAAGTGATCCAAATGGATCAAATAAGGTCGTTTTATAAGTTTGTCAACACTATTTCCCAAACAACATACAATTAGGTCCTATTGCTATTGATGGTAATGTAAGTGATCCAAATGGATCAAATAAGGTCGTTTTATAAGTTTGTCAACACTATTTCCCAAACAACATACAATTAGGTCCTATTGCTATTGATGGTAATGTAAGTGATCCAAATGGATCAAATAAGGTCGTTTTATAAGTTTGTCAACACTATTTCCCAAACAACATACAATTAGGTCCTATTGCTATTGATGGCAATGTAAGTGATCCAAATGGATCAAATAAGGTCGTTTTTATAAGTTTGTCAACATTTATCTCAAATTGCTCAGCTATACTGCTAGCAGTAAATTCTAGTTTACAGTATATTTACGGGAAAAATGTTTTAACGAAGTTATTCGAGTAGCGTCACAGCAAAATTGTCAAATACGGGAGAATATTGTTTACATCTGTACTTTATGGCGAATATAACTTAAATTATGTGTTCACTCATACATGGATGTGGCTGCCTCACTGTCACTTCACTCATCTACACCAAAATGTTAAAGCACTCATATTTTTAGCTTTTTGACATGTACTATACGACCAGCACATCACTGCGCGAAATAAAAGTTGGCAAGGCTAATGAGTCATATTTAGTATTTTCTATAGACAAATTTTTGATAATTCAATTGTGACCGATTGTGAGTATAAAAGCTGCAGCTCATGAGACGAAATACTACAAAAAAAAAAATTTTTGTTTTTATGTTAATGATAATTGGAGGAGCGACCGAAATCACTCACGCTGAGCGAGCGAAGCGAGCGAGGTGTGAGTGATTGAGGGAGCGACGATTCTTACCGAGAAAAATGCGACTTCGGTCATTTCTTGTCCGGATAACTCCTCCGAAACTACTGCATGAATCAGTCTGAAAATTTAACCCAACGTTCTGGTGGTGGTCTAGATGTGCACTGCGAAAATAGGTCACTGTAGGTCCAAAGGGCAACGGGTAGTGATTTTTTGAAAATTCGATATTTTGTATAGAAATGTGTAGGGATCGAGAGTCAACTTTGTGTGTGTTCCTGTGTGACACAACCAAGCACACGCTTCCCCCGCGCGCCCGCTGTGCGCAAAAGAAGATGCGCAGTAGCAAACACACTCAAAATGAGTGGATGCGGACCATTTGACTCGAATACAGTTGTGTGTGGATATTTATTTGCATTTTCCGACAAATTCTAGCATTATTGCAGCTTGGAATTGGTCCAAAATTCTAAACAACTTTATTTAAAATAATGCGTTGATTCCACTTATCCATTGGCGTATTTAGCAAATAGCCAAAATTGGTGTGGTCGTTCCATCTCGACCACAAAAGTAACGTATATTGTGAAGGTCCCTACGGTCACCAACTCCGAATCAATCACGGCTTCGAGGCGCTCTCACAGCTCGGGGAGACACTGCAGTTAACTCAGTTAGCGTATCATCGTTTAGCCTCAACATCCTCTTATTTTTTACTCCCATTTTCCGTGAGCCCTTTCCCGTCCATTCCTTTTCCATTCATTCGTTTCCGGCTGGCGTACTTGGCTCAGAGTTCCGGAGTCCCGGCTTCCGTAACCGACAATAAACATTATTATTCAGCGCTTCCGTTTCGTCGTTGTTATTTATTTACCGACTTTTCGGTATTTCGGATCGAGTTCGGTTCGATCTACCACATTAGAAATTGCCCTTATTCGCTGGTCAAATTCTTATGTGAATGAAGTATCTGAATTTATTTCATGTGAATATGCTCACAACTTTTGACATTGTATTGTATCTTTGACAAGTGTTCACACTAGGAAACTAGAAACCCATAATACACCAATGTACCTAACAATGATGTGCTCAACATAAATATAAACTCATGACAAATTCAATTTCACAAAATGAGTATTTCCAAATCATAGTATTTATTTTCTGGCCTTGAAATCCTGTCTTGAAGATGGTTAAATTCACATGGATTTGTGCAAGATTACGAATTGTTATGATTTGTTTTGGTTCAAATTTGTTCAATTCGACTTTTTGAAGCATGTTTGATTGGAGAGTTTCCTAACAAATGTTAAAGAACATTTTGTTGGGATATAATTTATATCTGTATTCTGTTCAAGCGAAAGATTTTGTTCATGAATACATGGGAGCTCAATTACATTTGGAATCAACGTAAATACGAATAAAAGTTGCATGCAATGACCATATTTGAATAAGGTGGTGTTCACGATCCACAGTCAGAGATGAGTCATGTAAATCGAGAATTATTATGTTGTTTGAATTTGTCATAACTGATTTCTATGATCTGCGTACTCAGGTAATCGTTTGAATGTGTGATGATAATAATGAAATGAATTAGAGTGATATGTGAACTTTTAACTGCCAATCAAAAGTAAGAGTGTCTCATGAATTAAACGAATGGACCTTCTATCTCATATGCATTAAATGTTACTAACAAAATAGAAAATGATGACACACTTTCGCTCCGACTTTCATGCCTATGGCATTATCTATTTTTATTGATGATAGATATAATGTTTCAAAATGCCAGCTGCTGGTTCAAATACTAGTAAAGTATCGCACACTTGATGCGAGTGATAAAATAATAATAATAATAGATAATCTAACAAAGCATTTTTCTATCTCCTATACCGTTCGCTCCGACTTTACGCACAACGGCGTTATTTATCTTTAAAAAATACAAAAGCAAGGAGGGCTCCAAAACGCCGGCTGGTTCTAAAACTAGTATCTGTTTAGGTTTAAGGCGCATAATATTATATTTACCCTCACACACACACAAATTCAGACACAATTGAAAATCCATAACCATGGAGAATAATATACATTCCGTATTGTATTGTAATGTAATATTCCTTGGCGTAAATGAAATTCAACCGTGTGTAATGTAATCGAGTTTGGTGAATATGTAAAGAAGAGACAACGATTTGAATAGAAGTGTTGAGTCAATTGTGTTTAAGGAAGAGAGGAGAAAGATTAAAATTAATTGAAGAGCAAATGTTAGTGTGAGAAAGGTTGAGGGTATAAAACGAAAAGTTAAATTCCTGTTGCTTAAATTAATCTCATTACCATCACCATATTAAAGCCCCTCCAATAAAAGTTCTTTGATCTGAAATAACAAAAATAAGTTTTATGCAATGTAAAAATTTATCTTTTTGCTTTCAGGAAGGTTTGCTCAAAGATTAATTCGTTATAATTCACTACTAATTAGTCTGACTTTTGATTATATATCTCAGTGGTTAATGAGTTCGTAAGCACATCGTCAAGTAAAAGGTGTTTTAAAATTTTTTACATTCTGTATTATATCCTTATGCTTCCAAATTACTACACACCACCCAATCTATTAAATTTCACAAACTTTTTGGTTAACCTCTCATTATCCTAACTATACAGAATCATGTTTTAATTGGCCTAACGATCTGATTTCCTTTCTTTCCATTTTTTTATGTTTTAGTTTCTAGTTTGATAGAAAACATTTGTTTTAAAAAGGGGATTTGTTTTTTATTTCTATTATATTTCAAAATTAGAATTGGATTTCATAAGTTTTTAAAAATAAGGTATCATTAAATTTAATTTTTAATAAAATTACTTATTTTGGTAAAGTGAACCAGTCAATTTCTGTCACGGTTTATTAGTTGACAGTTAATTATCCAAACACGGTCTGTACTTATATAGCTGCACTTTGAACAGTAATTTGCGGAAATGGTTGTTCCTAAAGTTATTTTCAAGTGGCTAATTTTTTTAAAAACCAAGACACATTTCACAACAATCTGTATATAGAGAGACATTAGTGCAATGTGACAAAAAATGATCTTAAACCAGGTGATTTTAAATTAAATTTGAATTATCAATAAATTCATTTAAACAAATTCTTCTTTTCTAAATATTAATATTGATAATTCTCTTATTAACAATCTGAAGAAAATTCTGTTTTAATTAAGTATGTACCTCACATAGTGTACGTATAAACTATAATTTGGTTTGGGCTAGGAAACCAACAAACTGTGTGTACAGTTAACTTGATATATCTCTTATAAATGTGTTGCAGAAAAGCTATTTATTTATGTTTTGAAAATTGAAGGTGTTTTCAAAGGTTGCAAAAAAATATATTTTCAATTAAAAATTTATGAATAAAATGGAATTTAAATTTAATTTTCTGACAATTTGGTTATACAAATTACAGTCGTATTTCTACACACTAATCAAATTAATTTTTGGGTAATTTTCAGACATTGAAATCTGTTTTTGCTTTATTGTTTGTGCAAAAATATTATGTTTACCCTCACGTTTACACAAATTCAGACACAATGAAAACCTTCAAAAGGAATATACATTCCTAATTGTATTTGAGTGTAATATTCTTTGATGTAAATGAAATTCATCCGTGTGTAATGTAATCGAGTTTTGGTTAGTGAGGTGAAAATGTGAAAAAGAAGATGAGAAGATTTGAATAGAAGTGTGAGGTAAATTGTGTTGAAGGATGATTCGGAAAGGAATGAAATTACGTCTGGCGAAAATATTAATGTGTAAAAGGTTGCGGTGAAATAGAAAAGTCAAATTCTTGAACGTAAATTAATCTCATTTCCCTAATCATCTTAAAGCCATCTAATAAAAATTATTGATCTGAAATATGCACAATAAGTTTTATATGTAATTCGGTTTATATTTTTTCTTTCAGAAGAGTTTGCTCAAGTTCTATTAATTGTATATCACTACAAATTAGTATAGCTTTTGGATTTTTATTCCTTAGTGGTTAAATCATTCGTATCTCGTATCAAATAAATGGTGATTTGAAAATATTTTTTGTATCCCACTTATATTTATATTATTTCTAATTTGAATAAACCACCCAATCAAAACAAAATCTCTCAAACTTTACGGGTAACCTCTCATTATCCTTACCATAAAATCTCATGTTTTAATTGCACGAGTTTCAAGATTTCCTCTTTCCTTATTTCTTTATGCGCATCATCTTTCTCTCAAATGTAGTCTAATTAGTTTTCTTCTTATAAGTTGTATATCATAGCATATGCTTTTATTCACTAATATTTTAAAGACATTTTGGTAAATTATTAAAAACGGTAAAAACCCCAGACTCAAATTTTTAACAATCTGCAATCATGAATTCTTTCTAGAATCATAGATCTATTAGGATCGGTGATTATTATTGACAAGGTTAATTTAATTTTTTTTATATAATTTCTATGAGTGTGCAAATACGAGACCTAATGGACCTTAATCTGAATAAAGCGCATTATGACTAAATTAAACAAATATAAACAAAAAATCAAACAAATTAAACTGGTCAGCCATAGATTTATAAAACGGTAACTATTCGAAAAAATTCAAATTATTACGTGCAAATTCTCAGTTATAAATTAATCTCAAAAATGATATAAATGTGTAATTTTCTTATCAAATATGTCAATATAATCAGACAAAAAGTGGAAACGAAAGAGCAAACTATTTAATTACTTGATGAGACAAGTGCGACAGCGTCGACCATTGCATATATGCGACTCTCTCCGGTGCAGTACAGCACCAGACCAACACCAACATTCTACGCCCAATTGAGCAGAGTTGTAACGCCTTGAACGCTGTGTATAACGGACTGAATGACTATCGATCGTACACTGCTCATTCATGAGTGCGCTTTCGGAGGCAACGGTACTATCGAAATCCCTTTTCGTAAAGGGTTAAATTTCTACCCAAAATACATCACGCATTCAACTGAATTTCCCCATAGACATTAAGATCTTAATTTATGAAACTAAACTTTTATATTCATAATCATATCAATATGATTTTGCCACTATTAATCTCTCATCAAATGATCTAAATTTCTTCAAGTTGCTCAAACTGCATTTAATTGTTAACCACTTAAAAATTTGAGTTTATCACCTAACATCATCAATTAACCAATCCTACTCTTATCTAAAATGTGACTGAACTCAAATGTAAATTCCAAGCAAACTTTTCAAACATTTATCAATTTCTTATTTTATATTGAGCTTCCAACTTTGCAAAAAGGTTAATTCAATTTATTTTATTTACGTCAATTTTCCCTAATTTGTTTGCTATATTTCCTTACTAGTTTTGATTCACTTCTACTAATTCTCATACCCGCAACACTCATCCTCTAAAATACGACACACCAAATTAGATGGCGATTAGTTGGCGTCATGTTATGTGATGTGTTCGCATTCTTGTCCGTGTTGTTTCCCACAACAAATAAATTTTCTAACAGGTTTCCATTCTTTTCAATTTTTTTGAATAATATGTATCAATAATAAAATGTAAATTCATTATGATACACTCAAAAATAAGTTTAATAAAGGTTGTATAAATGTTCGTGTTTTATCAATGATTTCATAAATATTTTTTTGTTTCAAAATCTTATTCAGCTTCACTAGTTTGAAAATATTTGTCCATTATTTCAGCTTATTTGTGATTTCTCTGGTGGTGGCCAACTCTTGTATTGAGTTAGTATTTTCAGTATAATAAAGGTCATTTAGTTATTTTCTTCTCAGTACAACTTAAATTTTTTCATTAACAAAATAAAATATTTGCATACTATTATATATGTTTTTGTGTTTTATTGTCTCGGCTTAAAAAAAAAAATAATTTAAAATGTTTCGGAAACTCTATAAATATTTATTTGTATTTATAATTTCCATATTTTCGAACAACAAATAAACAAAACAGAAAATTTTTTTGCCAAAAGACATTGAACCCATTTCTATTACACACTAGATTAACATAAAAAATTTGCCCAGGTGTATATTAATGTTTGGTTGTAAGCTAATTGGTGGTGGTTTGTGTCTTTGGTTGGTGAGTGATGATGGTTCACTGCAATGCACAGCACAGGGTCGAGAGGTAGTCATATTTTGGTTTGTCTGGTCAAGTTCAGATGACTGCAAATGGTGAACACTATTCGTGTGTCTTCTGTCACCACGATCGTGGACTGAATTTTAATGTTAAAAAATGAGTGTGGGGGAATTGTAAAAGTAAATGTCAACTAAGTACCTTCAATGACTTGTTCAACTGGGTTTTAAATTTTTTTAATCATACTAATTGATTTATCGGATTATTCATTTAAAAGGTAATCATTTATTTATTTTTAGGTATTAATTTTAAAACAATTAACCTTCCGATGCCCACGTGAAAAAAAATTACATAGATGCCCATGTGGGGGTCAAAGTGACCCCACAATGCATTCTCTATGGGCGGACTTAGAATTTTCGAAAAACGTAAAAAACAAGTTGGGTTCAGATTAAAGTAAACATTCTAAAAAGTCAGCTAGAAAAAAATCCAAAATTTTTGGTTGAGTAGTTTTTGAGAAAACGAGCTTAATGTGCCCTTTGGGGTCAATTTGACACGCGGGCATCGGAAGGTTAATTAATTTGAAAAATAAAAATTCAATGCCAAAGGATCCTTTACTCAACTCACACGATTACTGTAACTCGCTCGTTAATTCAGAATTTTCCCACGTCTATTCAAAGGTAAAATTTAATAAATCCATTGTTTTAAAAATAGTTTTCTTTAACATATGTTGATGTGTTAATGACTTGAAAATTAAATTTATAGTAACTCATTGTAGATTTCAGTTAGAATTGTTAGTTCTAAAATTGGTTTTAAAACAAGGTGATCTTTAATTAATTTTAAATCATTCAAAAATTTATTCAAAAAAAATCTTTTAAATAATCAAACAATTAATCTGTAGAATATGTTTACTTTAACGTACACTCAAATTCAAACACGATTGAAAATCACTAACCTTAAAGATAAATAACCAAAAATAAGTTTTTCGCAATGTCAGATTTAACGTTTTGCATTTAATAAAGACTTGCTCAAGTTTTATTCATTATAATTCACTACTAATTAGTCTTACTTTTGATTATATATTTCAGTGGTTATTTTGTTTATTCATGTCGAGAAGGAAAAGGTGCTTTAAAATAATATTTTATATTCTATTTCATATTTTTAATAAATTTAATTCTTGTAAAACCACACAATCAAATAAAATCTCATAAACTTTTCGATTAACCTCTCATTATCCTAACCATAGAATCGTGTTTTAATTGGCCAAGTGGCCTGGTTTACTAAAATATCTGGCAAAATAACGGACAAATGAATAAATCCAATATTCCGTATACCCATCCATTTTGGGCTGCATTTCTATAGGAATAAAAAAATTTCTGACTGAATCTGTTGCATTTACACTTGAACAAATAGGACTCATTGCAATTGCGGAGTTGTCGCCAAAAAGAAACTCTTTCACCATCTGTGCAGTCTCTGCAGGCTTATCCTCTGAGGCGTGTGTCCCGCACCGTATATATCGTACCGAGACAAACCTTCGCAAAAATCGTGTCCGATATCCAGCAGTTTTGGATTTAAATTTCCCTCTTCTTCTCCATATTCACTTGGGGTTAGATCCAGATCGTTGAGAAACCTACAGAAACATTTAGGGTAATGGGAAATATATAATTTTACTTTTGGCATTTCTGAATGTCAATATATTACCAATGGGTGCTGTTGTCCGAAATAGTTGCTCCTCACCACTCGACCAATCACAGTCAAACATGACTCACCGTTGGTCACCAGTTGCTGTTGACATAGTCGACTGTCACCACTCGGAGTGACTCAGCAGTACTGCCTTCTCCCTATTTAAGCAGTGTTGCTGGTGTGCTCGATCATCGTATGCTTTGTACGTGTACTGACTGGTTGTCTGCTTGATCTGTGCTAATGCACCTCTTCCCTTCTAGATTGTGTCTTTTCTCTCTCTCTCTCACCATTGATGCTTCAACTTCCTGCTAACTGTGTATGATCACGTTCTGCCCTAACCCGATTACGATCATCAAGGGTTCTCCTCTGGTGGTCTACATCATCAAGTTCTTTTCATTGTTCCTCTCAAGGATTCCTGTATTTTATTCCACCAATAAATTGCTTTTAACCAACGGCTGTAAGAGCTGACGACGCCATCCAATTCGCCAGTATACAACAAAACTCGAATATTATTACTCAGAAGGAACATTATATGGCCATGCAGTGTTGGATACTGCCTCCCAAATAAACGAAAGTTAAGTTCATTTCCAGGTATCCAATTTAAATCTGTATCAATATGCATGGTTTATTATTATGATGGAGCCAGTCGTATATCCGCTTGGTGACGTTGTACCGTGTACAGGTGGCATTCTGGACACCAGACACACACCTCAGGCGAATGTTGTGCAGGTCAGGTACTTTTTGTGAACGAAAAATTTCTTCAAGATTTACATAAAAACGTAAATAAAAGTCGTGACAATTTGACAGCGGTTTTTCGTCATCATCAGTATAGTAGGGGTCAAAATATAGTTTTTGTTTGTAAATGTTTCGCATTTTTTCTGAATGTGCAGGCATCCTGTATGCAAATTAAAAAGATAAATTGAGAGATTTTAGTGATTAGGTGTATGTTATGTGCAGTGTAGGATTAGGTTTTGGTTTAAGTAGATTAGGTGCCGTGTTGGATTGGGTTTTGGTTAAGTGTTAGGTAGGTTAGGTGCCGTGTAGGATTGGGTTTAGGTTAGGTAGGTTAGGTGCCGTGTTGGATTGGGTTTTGGTTAGGTGTTAGTAGGATATAGGTGCCGTGTAGGATTGGGTTTTGGTTAGGTAGGTTAGGTGCCGTGTTGGATTGGGTTTTGGTTAGGTGTTAGGTAGGTTAGGTGCCGTGTAGGATTGGGTTTTGGTTAGGTAGGTTAGGTGCCGTGTTGGATTGGGTTTGGGTTAGGTGTTGGTAGGTTAGGTGCCGTGTAGGGATAGGGTTTTGGTTAGGTAGGTTTGGTGCCGTGTTGGATTGGGTTTTGGTTAGGTGTTAGGTAGGTTAGGTGACCGTGTGGGATTGGGTTTTTGGTTAGGTAGGTTAGAGGGTGCCGTGTTGGATTGGGTTTGGTTAGGGTGTTAGTGTGTTAGGTGCCGTGTTGGATTGGGTTTGGTTAGGTGTTGGAGGTAGGTTAGATGCCGGGGGTTTTGTCAAGATAACCTTACCTCAGCTTTTGACCGATCTGTGCAAAAATTTTTTGGACAACAGAAACTAGTCAATTGCTCCAAACAGTAGGTGGATACAAATTTTGTTTGTTCATTGTAAAGCGTACTGAAATGGGCATTCATTGTGTCGGACAAGTTGAAAACTCCATTTCCTATTAAAATGCCCTTAAAATTTGGTGGAAATTGCTTGTCAGCAAATGTTTGGCAAGGATGGCAACGTGAAGCTACTGTAGCCCTCTCCGCATACGTAGAACTTGTTTTCTTTCAGTGAAGGATATTTTGCAAAAAATTTTTTCAATGAATTCGAATGTTGATTCTGCAGCAATTGTGTCATTTCCCACATAAATTTCACTATAATTAATATCCCTAAAGCCAACTTGAGGAAATGACTCAATGAACAAAGATTTGCTTTTTATTCAATGAGTCTGGGTTCAGAGTTAAGCTTCCGTTTGGATGCATTTTTATTGGAGAAATTCCAGTAAGCGCTCCATTTAGTGAACTCACCCAGCCGCCCAACCATAAAAACAACGGATCGGTTTGCCAATTGTCGGACTTGGCTTTGAAGAACCAGTAATTTAGGGAGGGTGTCCCTAACAGATGATCGAAGATAACCAGAATAGTGACCTAACTGTAGAATAATTTTGATTTGACAAATTTGGCAGCGAATGAACATGGTCATCACGAACAAGGGATAATTTCTCGTAAAGGTTCATTTGATTTATCTAATCCAACACAACAGACCACAAACACAGTAATCAAAATTAATATTGTACTACAAATCTTCATCTTGAAAACCGAAGATTGGTGCATAGTGTCGATGTTTTTGAGACATATTTGAATAATTTTGACAGAAAACACTTAGATATTCCCATCAACAAGTGGATTTTGCTGGCGATGGGGCTTTTTCTTTGAATGTAAGATGGAGAGTGATGCGTGTTTGCACAACAAACATTTGCTTTAGAAAGTAGTTTTTTAAAGTTTATCGCTGGCAGCACGAATTTGAAGCTGATGAAGTAAAATGTTTGTTGAAGTTCAAGTTCAATGCAAACCACTGCATGGTAATCAGCATTTGCGATCACGTTCTCTGTTCGTTTATCAGCCCGACTCTTACTTTTCATATGCCGCTAGACACTACAAAGTTCAAAGTTCACCCGCATTCACACAGGCACAGCACACATTCCCTTTTTATCATACTTTCCGCAAGTCAAAGATTGACCTCTTGAGATTATATATTTTAGTGCAGGGTCACTTGTACCTCAGTACTGCAGTGGGCATCAACGGAAAATTTCCAAATAGGCGAGGCTTCACAGAGACAACCAATGCAAGACAGGTTTTCGCAATGTGGCTGAGGCACTAAGTAATATACCCTTCCAGATATTTCTAGATTATTTGTGAAAGCTAGCTTGGCATTAAGTTCAAAGTTCACACGCAGCACCACACATGCGACATGTTCACTTTAAATTTGAGCAATTCAAATCTCGCGATCTTTTGCTATGTAAAAATTTTCACACTTTATAGATTTTGAGTTTATTTTGTGCTATTTGCTATTTTATAAATTATGCTCAAAATTACACAAATTTAATTGGAGGAGCGAAAAAACAATAGAAATGTTAGCCAATTTGTCATCTATTTAATTTCGGCTTGAATAGCTTTGAGTTTAAATTCAATTTTAAATACAGTTTTGTCAATTACCCTTGAGCTCATTATTTGGTTTCTCGGTTATTGCTGCCAATAAAAAAATTGTTTGATTTACTTTCGATTACTACTAAATCTTGCATTCAACTCGAATATTTTTAGACTATTTGTTAATATTACTAATACAACTATTAGAAAATATTTGTTACAATAAAGGTACATTCTATTTTAACTTTTAATTAATGTTTTCTATATAATATTTTTTAGCTAAATAAGAAGTCAACCTCAATCACCCATCAGTTCTACATGTGTCGGTTTAAAGTAGTTGTTTGTGCTGATTTCAATGTCTTTCAATTTAAATTTCTTTCCGTGGTGTTGCGTGTTAATCTATTTCTACTTATTTAGAAGTATTTTAACAAGAGACATTGCTCAATTCTTGTAGTAAAGGTTATCAAATATTTGTCAAATCTGTTAAATAAATAAAAATTTTACTATTTAAATGTCAATCCCATACTAAATACAACCAAACGAAACTTTGCTCAAATAAAATATTGGATTCAAAACGAGGAACCCTGCCGATGTTTTACTACCAAAGTTTCATTCACTTTACATTTTGAATATTTTGGTGCATAAATTACAGGTATTACATTAAAAATTAATTATTTATCTTGTTTAGAATGTTAAATAATTAATTCCTTAAGAATTGAAAAGTTCTAACTCAGCTGCATAACAAAGTTCGTCTTAAGTTTAAACTCAATTTTTCCATTTCTATTACAGGTCTAACAACAACAAAAAATCGCTTTGCTAATTAATCCTTTTGTTTATTTTGAACTTTTCTTTCTAGTAAGCAAAACTTAATACAAGAGAAACTATTCTATTTTATCAAAAACTTTAAGATATCTTGATTAAAAAGTTGTAATAACAGTTTTTATGATTAATTAGTCTGTTGTTTGATTTTTTTTGTTGGTTATTGAGATTATCTTGAAACACAAATAAAAGTTTGTCCAAATGAAAAAATCTACTTTTGGTTTGTCCGCATGGTCAAGTGCATGACCAAATGGGCGAACACAAATTGTGTCTGTCTGTCCGTGTGTCTTCTGTCACCGCAATCGTGGACTGAATCTTAATGTTCAAATCAGTGCGGTGGGACAGAGGGTAAATGTCAACTAAATGCTTCCTATTACTTGTTCGGTTAGGTTTAATAATTTCGGCATGCTACTATTGGCACATTTCCAACCATGGTTTAATAAAGAGTTTTCTATTATATTTTATAAATTTTAAATCATAATTAATTCAATCTTTATTATTATAAATTGTAAAAGGTATTATTAAATTTAAGTTTTATAAAATTACTAATTTTGGTAAAGTGAATCAGTCAATTTGTGTCACAGTTTATTAGTTGACAGTGAATTATCAAGCTGTACTTATATAGCTGCACTTTGAACAGTAATTGCGAAATGGTCGTTTTGCTAAAGTAATTTTCAAGTGACTAATTTGTTGAACAAACACACTTCACAACAATTTGTACAGACATTAGTGCAGGGTCACGTCCCGGCTTTCCCGTTAACCTTAATCATCGTTACTTAGTAGTAGTGGTGTGTAAGATTCGACCAGACAAAGTCATCGTGCTAATGTTGGATAGAAGTGAACAAGATTTTGGAGTAGAGGAAAGTGAGTGCAAAGTGAGTGAACATCAAATAGCAATTTGGGTGCACTAGACGAGCCTCTAACTAACTTGACAGCTAATATAGAACCGAGTGCGAGCAAAGCTAAACAAAAGTTTAAAGTCGAATTCAAATTGACTATGTCACTTGAACGCAGAGTTGAAATGTGAAATGTAAAGTGTAAAATTTATTTCTATTTTTATCAATGTCTAACACATGTACAAACATTTGGTTAAAATCAATTGAAGTGAATCGGATTGTCAGACTACGTTTTGTTGCTCGATTTGGTCCCGCCGGTTGACACCAAATTTTTCTTTCACCACACGAATCCAATTGTCCCAATTTGAGCGAATGTCTTCAATGCCGGACTGTACACTGCTCTCCACGGTGTTCCACACATTCGACAGCGGCTCTGTGATGCACGTGTGGGACTCTGTAAAAATAATCGAGTTTGGTGGTTTACGAAGAAGAGACGATTTGAATAGAAGTGTTGAGTCAATTTTTGTAAATGGAAATGGAAGAAACGAATGGAAATTAAATCTAGAGCAAATGTTGATTTTGTAAAGGCTAAATTCCTGAGCTCAAATTAATCAGATTTCCCAAATTATCATCATCCGCATAAAAAATCTTTGAACAGAAATATCCAAAAAATAAGTTTTATGCAATGTCAGATTTATTTTCAGAAAGGCTGGCTCAAGTTGTGTTCATTATAATTCACTACTTATTAATTTGACATGTGATTATATATCTCGGTGGTTATTTTGTTTATTCATGTCGAGAAGTAAAAAGTGCTTTAAATAATATTTTATATTCTATTTCATATTTTTATAGATTTTAATTTTTAGAAACCATCCAATCAAATAAAATCAAATAAAATCACCGAAACTTTTCGATTAACCTCTCATTATCCTAACCAAAAAATAATGTTTTAATTGGTCAAGTGGCCTGGTTTACTAAAATATCTGGCAAAATAACGTACAAATGAATAAATCCAATATTCCGTATACCCATCCATTTTTTTGCGGCATTTCTATAGGAATAAAAAAATTTCTGGCTGAATCTGTTGCATTTACACCTGAACAAATAGGACTCATTGCAATTGCCGGAATTGTCGCCAAAAAAGAAACTCTTCGACCATCTGCGCAGTCTCTGCAGGCTTGTCCTCTGCGGGCGTGTGTCCCGCACCGTATATATCGTACCGAGACAAGCCTTCGCAAAATCGTGTTCGATACCCAGCTGTTTTTGATTTAAATTTCCACTCTTCTTTTCCATAATTACTTGGGGTTAGATGCAGATCGTTGAGAAACCCTACAGGAAACATTTAGGGTAATAGGAAATATATATAACTTTAATTTTGGCATTTATGAATGTCCAATATATTACCAATGGGTGCTGTATGGACTGACGACGCCATCCAATTCCCCAGTATACAACAAAACTCTAATATTATTGCTCAGCAGGAACATTATGTGGCCATGCAGTGTTGGGTACTGCCTCCCAAATAAACGAAAGTTTAGTTCATTTCCAGGTATCCAATTTAAATCTGTATCAATATGTAGTGCTTCTCGAACTGGTGTATTGTTATGATGGAGCCAGTCATATATCCGCTTGGTGACGTTGTACCGTGTACAGGTTGCATTCTGGACACCAGACACACACCTCATGCGAATGTTGTGCAGGTCAGGTACTTTTTTAGAACGAAAAATTTCTTCAAGATTTACATAAAAACGTAAATAAAAGTCGTGACAATTTGACAGCGGTTTTTTATCATCATCAGTATAGTAGGGGTCAAAATATAGTTTTTCGTTTGTAAATGTTTCACATTTTCTGAATGTGCAGGCATCCTGTGAATGCAAAGTAAAAGATAAATTAAGAAGGTGCCGTGTAGGATTGGGTTTTAGGTTAGGTGTTAGGTTAGGTGCCGTGTAGGATTTGGTTTAGGTTAGGTGTTAGGTTAGGTGCCGTGTAGGATTCGGTTTCGGTTAGGTGTTAGGTTAGGTGCCGTGTAGGATTGGGGTTTAGGTTAGGTGTTAGGTTAGGTGCCGTGTAGGATTTGGTTTAGGTTAGGTGTTAGGTTAGAGTGCCGTGTAGGATTGGGTTTAGGTTAGGTGTTAGGTTAGGTGCCGTGTAGGATTGGGTTTAGGTTAGGTGTTAGGTTAGGTGCCGTGTAGGATTTGGTTTAGGTTAGGTGCTAGGTTAGGTGCCGTGTAGGATTCGGTTTCGGTTAGGTGTTAGGTTAGGTGCCGTGTAGGATTGGGTTTAGGTTATGTGTTAGGTAGGTTAGGTGCCGTGTAGGATTGTGTTTTGTTAGGTGCCTGTATGATTAGGTTTTAGTTAGGTGTTAGGTAGGTTAGGTGCCGTGTAGGATTGTGTTTGGTTAGGTGTTAGGTTGAGGTGCCGTGTAGGGATTGGGTTTAGGTTAGGTGTTAGGTTAGGTGCCGTGTAGGATTGGGTTTAGGTTAGGGTGTTAGGTTAGGTGCCGTGTAGGATTGGGTTTAGGTTAGGTGTTAGGTTAGGTGCCGTGTAGGATCAGGAAGCTGCTGTAACCCTCTCCGCATACGTAGAACTTGTTTTCTTTCAGTAAAGGAAATTTTGCAAAAAAAATTTCAATGAATTCGAATGTTGATTCTGCAGCAATTGTGTCATTTCCCACATAAATTTCACTATAATTACTATCCCTAAAGCCAACTTGAGGAAATGACTCAATGAACAAGAGATTTGCTCTTTTATTCCAAGAGTCTGGGTTCAAAGTTAAACTTCCGTTTGGGTGCATTTTTATTGGAGAAATTCCCGTAAGCGCTCCATTTAGTGAACTCACCCAGCCGCCCAACCACAAAAGCAACGGCTCGGTTTGCCAATTGTCAGATTTGGCTTTGAAAACCAGTAATTGATGGAGGTATTCCTAACAGACGATCGAAGATAGCCAGAATAGTGACCAACTGTAGAATAATTTTGATGTAAAGGCAAAATCAAATTTGGCAGCGATTGAACATGGTCATCATGAACAAGGGATAATTTTTCGTAAAAAGGTTCATTAGATTGATCTAATCCAACACAACACACCACAAACACAGTAAACAAAATTAATATTGTACTACAAATCTTCATCTTGAAAGCCGAAGATTGGTGCATAGTGTATCGATGTTTTTGAGAAAAATAATGTAAATCTCGTACAAGTCCCGCAAAACTAACGTTTTGCCTCTGGGACTTGTGGCGAGACCGCTAGCAGCAGCTGCCAGCGGCGCCCACACCTCGCCTTATCAAATAAAAAAATAATGTAAAATTTAAGCATTCCAACGACCTAACTTATTATATCCTATAATAAACGACGCCTAACACCCACCAAACCACCTAACCTAACCTAACCTAACGGCACCTAACCTAAGCACAAAACCCATCATAACACGGTACCTAACTTAAGCACAAAACCCATCATAACACGCTACCTAACTTAAGCACAAAACCCATCATAACACGGTACCTAACTTAAGCACAAAACCCATCATAACACGGTACCTAACTTAAGCACAAAACCCATCATAACACGGCACCTAACCTAACCCAAAACCCATCATAACACGGCACCTAACCTAAGCACAAAACCCATCCTAACACGGCACCAAACCTAACCCAAAACCCATCATAACACGGCACCTAACCTAAGCACAAAACCCATCATAACATGGCTCCTAACCTAACCCAAAACCCATCATAACACGGCACCTAACCTAAGCACAAAACCCATCATAACACGGCACCTAACCTAAGCACAAAACCCATCATAACACGGCACATAACTTAAGCACAAAACCCATCATAACACGGCACCTAACCTAACTTAAAACCCATCATAACACGGCACCTAACCTAAGCACAAAACCCATCCTAACACGGCACCAAACCTAACCCAAAACCCATCATAACACGGCACCTAACCTACGCACAAAACCCATCATAACACGGCACCTAACCTAAGCACAAAAACCCATCATAACACGGCACATAACTTAAGCACAAAACCCATCATAACACGGCACCTATCCTAACCCAAAACCCATCATAACACGGCACCTAACCTAAGCACAAAACCCATCCTAACACGGCACCAAACCTAACCCAAAACCCATCATAACACGGCACCTAACCTAAGCACAAAACCCATCATAACACGGCACCAAACCTAACCCAAAACCCATCATAACACGGCACCTAACTTAAGCACAAAACCCCATCATAACACGGCACCTAACCTAACCCAAAACCCATCATAACACGGCACCTAACCTAAGCACAAAACCCATCATAACACGGCACCTAACCTAACCCAAAACCCATCATAACACGGCACCAAACCTAACCCAAAACCCATCATAACACGGCACCTAACTTAAGCACAAAACCCATCATAACACGGCACCTAACCTAAGCACAAAACCCATCATAACACGGCACCTAACCTAACCCAAAACCCATCATAACACGGCACCTAACCTACCCACAAAACCCATCATAACACTGCACCTAACCTAAGCACAAAACCCATCATAACACGGCACCTAACCTAACCCAAAACCCATCATAACACGGCACCTAACCTAAGCACAAAACCCATCATAACACGGCACCTAACCTAACCCAAAACCCATCATAACACGGCACCTAACCTACCCACAAAACCCATCATAACACTGCACCTAACCTAAGCACAAAACCCATCATAACACGGCACCTAACCTAACCCAAAACCCATCATAACACGGCACCTAACCTAAGCACAAAACCCATCATAACACGGCACCTAACCTAACCCAAAACCCATCATAACACGGCACCTAACCTACCCACAAAACCCATCATAACACTGCACCTAATACCTAACCCTAGACCTAAATTGCGCCAAGTCAAAACTAATATAATAGCTAAACATAAATAAAATCAGAAAAAGAAAATTTTTTTTCAACAATCAAACTTATTTCCATTATTGTAATTTTAACAATCACTTTCCGTAACTTTGACTTTGCATTGTTGACAAACACACGGACTCCACAATTTTAAGATAAGTAGGATAGGATAGGATAGGATAGGATAGGATAGGGATTTGAAACAGAAAACAATTAGAGATTCACATTCAAACAGGGAGGTTCATTTTGCTGGCGATGGAGCTTTTCTTCGAATGTAAGATCGAGAGAGATGAGTATTTGCACTACAAGCATTTGCCGTAGAATGTAGTTTTTTTAAGTTTATCGCTGGCAGCCCTAATTTAAAGGTGAAGCACTAAAATGTGTGTTGAAGTTCAAAGTTCAATGCAAACCACTGCATGGTAATCAGCATTTGCGATCACGTTCTCTGTTCGTTTATCAGTCCGACTCTTACTTTTCATATGCCGCTAGACACTACAAAGTTCAAAGTTCACTCGCAGTCACACAGATAGCAAGCTTTTAGCATACTTTTCGCAATTCATAGCTTGACCTCTTGAGATTATATATTTTCGTGCAAGGTCACTTGTACCCCAGTGGGCATAAACGGAAAAATTTCCAAATAGGCATGCTTGCAGAGACAACCTGCAAGACAGGTTTTCGCAATGTGGCTGAGGCGCTAAGTAATATATCATACAAGATATTTCTAGATTATTTGCGAAAGCTAGCTTGGCATTGAGTTCAAAGTTCACTCGCAGCAATAAAAAGATATGTTAGATTTACTTTCGAATTCAACCAAATCTTGAATGGAACTCGAATATTTTTTAGACTATTTTTTAATATTACTAATACAACTATTATAAAATATTTGTTATCCAGTGTGTACCAATCAGTTTTTATAAAAGGTTCAATCTATTTTAAAATATAATTAATGTTTTTTTATAATATTTTTTTACCAAAATAAAAAGTCAACCCCAATCACCCATCAGTTCTACATGTGTCGGTTTAAAGTAGTTGTTTGTGCTGATTTCAATATCTTTCAATCGTCAACTTGAATTTCTTTCCGTGGTGTTGTGTGTTAATCTATTCTACTTGTCTGAAATATTTTATAAATTTATTGTAAATTTATTGAACTGACATTGTTCGATTCTTGTAGTAAAGGTTATCAAATATTTGTTAAATCTGTGGTCAAGTAAATAAAAATTTCACTATTTAAATACCAATCCCACACTAAGTACAACCAAACGAAACTTTGCTCAAATAAAATATTGAAATCAAAACAATAATTTCGAAAGTAATGGATATTTTCCCTGTTTTGTATTTGAAACTCTTTCACTGTTTTATTACAAAAATTTCATTTACTTTTCGTTTTGAATATTCTCGTTCATAAATTACAGGTATTACATTAAAAATTAATTATTTTGTTTTGTTTAAAATGTTTAATAATTAATTACTTGAGAATTAAAAAGTCCTAGCTCAGTTGCATAACAAAGTTCATCTTCTTCTCAAGTTTTAACTCAACCTTTACATCTTCTATTACAGGTCTAACAATAAAAAATCTTAACCTAATTAATTATTTTTGTTTATTTTGAACTTTTCTTTCTAATAAGCAAAACTACTTAATTTTGTCTATAACTTTAAGATATATTGATTAAAAAGTTCCAAAAAGGCATTCTTTGAATGACTAATTAGTCTGTTGTTTGATTTCAGTGTCAGTGATTGAGATTTTCTTTGAAACACAAATAAAAGGTTGTCCAAATAAAAAAAATCCGCTTTTGGTTTGTAAGAATGGTCAAGTTCAGCTGACTGCATGACAAATTGTGTCTGTGTAATTGTAAATTGTAAAAAGGTATTAATAAATTTAAGTTTTATAAAATTACAAATTTTTTTCTAATTGAATCAATACATTTGTGTCATTAGTTGACAGTGAATTATCCAACACGGTCTGTATTTAATAAATCCAATTTATGACTACACTTTGAACACTAATTGCGAAATGGTTGTTTTTGCTAAAGTAATTTTCAAGTGGCTAATTTGTTGAACAAACACACATTTCACAACAATCTGTATACAGAGACATTAGTGCAGTGTCACGTCCCGGCTTCCCGTTAACCTTAATCATCGTTACTTAGTAGTAGTGGTGTGTAAGATTCGACCAGACAAAGTCATCGTGCTAATGTTGGATAGAAGTGAACAAGATTTTGGAGTAGAGGAAAGTGAGTGCAAAGTGAGTAAACATCAAAATGCAATTTGAGTGCAGTGAGCACTAGACGAGCCACTAACTAACTTGACAGCTAATATAGAACCGAGTGCGATCAAAGCTAAAAGTTTAAAGTCGAATTCAAATTGACTTTGTCACTTCAACACAAAGTTGAAATGTGAAATGTAAAGTGTAAAATTTATTTCAATTTTCATCAATGTACAAACACATTACTTATTTTAGTTATATTTTATTTTAAGTTTGATACAAACATTTGGTAAAATTAATTGAACTAAATTTGACTGTCAGACAACGCTGCTATGGATTGCTTCGCTTCTTGATTTGGTCTGACTTTGTTGGTTGGTCCCGCCGGTTGACACCAAATTTTTCTTTTACCACACGAATCCAATTGTCCCAATTTGAGCGAATATCTTCAATGCCTGACTTCACACTGTTCTCGACGTTGTTCCAAGCATTCAATAGCGGCTCAGTGATGCACGTGTGGGACTCGAATCCCGAACATACGGTCTCCACATCTTTGCCTTTGTATGATTCGAGTTGGGATATTTTGAGCTCGTACACCTTGTTTGGACAGAACGGGGATAGTTTTCCTAGGTTGGAGTAGTGGGCCACACTTAGCACACACATGTTGTAGCGAAAGTTGAGGCAGCAGACAACTTTGGAATCCATGTTGATCGAATTGAGCAGCGAGTTGCGAACTCCCGTGCATCTATTCACCATTGAGCTCAGAATTGGATCACAATTCTCGTCGACCTTTGTGTTGTCACTTGTGGCTGCTACTAAAAAACACAAACAAAATTACAAAATTATGTTCAAGTCAAAGTGCAAATCACACTATCCAACCTGCGACAATTATCACAAATAGCACAGAGAGCAATGGAAGAAAAAGCATCTTCATTTTGGTTCAAAAATTTGGAAAACGAAACGATCCCCCCACTAAATTAAATGATGAACAGATTGGTGGAGTACGAGACGTGTCTATACTTCTTTACATATATATTCGTTCAACTGTTTTCAAAAAGTTTTAGTTTGTGAAAATGTTTATGTTATTCGGAATGTGAATCAAAAACACAAAAATATATTCGAGCTCAATCAAATTAATACGATTCGATCGATTTGTTTTTGCATTGCAAGCGCATTATAATTATCAAAATTAGTTACATTTGGTTTTGGTAAATTTGATTTTTGATTGCTACTTTAGTTTGAAACGCGAAAAATTTTAAATTTTCAAACACCCAAACATTTCTATAAAAAAACACACACACGATTTCAAACATACATACGCTTACTGCCAACATGTCAACATGTAAATGAACTGTATCTGTCCTCAAAAAATTGATGCAACAACCCAATCGTGTGCATAGGTGGCCAAAAGAGTTTGTTTTGGTTTTTTAATTTTAATTTTCTTAATACGTATCATAATTTTGCAAAATTAGGTATTAAACAATGATTGATCGATATCTATTAAATGTTAATTTTTTAGTGCTGTAAAGCTTGAAAATTCAAAATAATATGATCTTTTAATTTAGTAAATCTTCGGCAAATTGAAATTAAAAAGGTAATTTTTTAAAAAAATTTAATTCACAGAAAATCGTGGACAAAGATGTTTTATTTCGACCAATTTTAATTTCAAATGGTTAAATTTATCCTTTTGATTTCTTGATAAACTTTAAAATTCTTTTTTGATTTGGCTGTACAGTTTGTTATTCTTATTGGATATTTGAATTTTTAATTAGTGTCCATGAAATAAAGTTTTCTTTATTTGTTTATAACGAAATATAGCTTTTTTTGTCAATTTACTGGTAAAACTTGTTAATAATATTCCAAATACTTATTGTCGAGCGTAAGCGAAGACTATGGCACAACTTTTTCGATTCTTGTGAATGTAACTCCTCCTACATTTCTCAACCGATTTGCATCAAATTTGGCCAAAATGCTTAGAATACCATCTAGATGTGCAGTTCAACCTTGGTTTTTGCGAAAAATGTTTTTTAGGTGTACCTGCCGAACAAATCTCTGATAGAAAATGTCTCAGCTTGAGGCCCCATTGTTGGGTCTCAGTGTCCAACAATGAGTCCCGCAACGAGTGCAACAATGAAAATATGAAATTTGGTCATAGAGAGGAACGGCCCAGCTCGGAAAGCTCGCTTTGGCAAACAGTTGTCGGCCAAACAATTGTCAATTGATATATGTTAAAATTGTGTTGAAACGTTGTTTTTCGGACATATGTCTGCCAAACAACGGTTTAACAACACTTAGAAAATCATTCAATTATTGTCCAAAAAACATTGTAAAACAAATGTTTAACAAATTAAAACTGTTTTTGACTAACATATGTCGAAAAACAATTGTCCGTGGACATATTTTAGACAGAAGTTAAACAAATGTTGCTATCTGTAACATCTTATATGAACGTCACTTTCAAGACAGCTGTTTGTGTACATGCGTGTGGCGATCTTACAAGTGACGGTTAACTTAACGGTTTGTAGTTGTGTTTGAGACTTTGATTTTGTGCTACTGGTGTGAAGGCATGCCCGAATCTACCCGAGTTTTCCTTATTCTGATAATCTTGCTGGTGAAAGAACATCTGGTAATATATTTTGTTTTTGGATTTGCCTTTGATTCATACAAGTTTGATCTACTATTTCTCTCATCTCGATTCTCCTGTTACCCAAACTGATGGCATGCTACGTCCTCATTGCTTTGAGTTTCAGTTTCAAAATCCCAATCTCATTTGTAAGTATGTAGTGTAAATATTTAACAAATTATTTATTCATTAATGTTTTGCAGATTAAACAAGCCGCAATCTGACATTGTCTATATTTCATGGTCTGGTATTTCACCAAATCTACTTACCTTACTCAAAACATATGTTTTGCAATATTGGTTGGATTTAACTCACAGCTTTTGAACATATTCAAGATTCTAATCCAAGAAATCTTTCATTGATTTGTACCAACGTATTAGTGAATGTGTTTATTATTATTTATTTTTGTGTAATTCATTGATTTTTGTAATTATTTTTTAATGTCAATAAACTACGAATGCGAATTTTAATATAATTAAAAAATTAATACAGAAGGGTGCAAAAAAGCCGCAATAGGGAATCTTATTGTCTCAAGACAACGCTTAAACATATGTTTAACAATAGTGAGCAGACAAACTTTCGTTAGAAAACATTTTGTCTAAAAACAATGCTTAGACAATAGTTAAACAAATGTGTAAAACATATGTTTAAAAACAACAGTTAAACATATTTTAAATTGACCGAAATACAATTGTTTAACATAGTTGTTTGTCAAATGTTAGACAACACTTAAACAACACGCTTTTCCGAGCTGGGGGGTTAGGTTAGGTTTAGGTGGTTAGGTGGGTGTGGGCGTCGGTTAGGATAGGGTTAGGTTAGGTTTAGGTGGTTAGGTGGGTGTGGGCGTCGGTTAGGATAGGGTTAGGTTAGGTTTAGGTGGTTAGGTGGGTGTGGGCGTCGGGTAGGATAGGGTTAGGTTAGGTTTAGGTGGTTAGGTGGGTGTGGGCGTCGGTTAGGATAGGGTTAGGTTAGGTTTAGGTGGTTAGGTGGGTGTGGGCGTCGGTTAGGATAGGGTTAGGTTAGGTTTAGGTGGTTAGGTGGGTGTGGGCGTCGTTTAGGATAGGGTTAGGTTAGGTTTAGGTGGTTAGGTGGGTGTGTGCGTCGTGTAGGATAGGTTTGGTTAGGTTTAGGTGGTTAGGTGAGTGTGAGTGTCGTAGGATAGGGTTTGAGTTAGGTTTAGGGTGGTTAGGTGGATGTGGGCGTCGTGTAGGATAGAGTTAGGTTAGGTTTTGTTGGTTAGGTGGATGTGGGCGTCGTGTAAGAATAGGGTTAGGGTTAGGTTTTGTTGGTTAGGTGGATGTGGGCGTCGTGTAGGATAGGGTTAGGTTAGGTTTAGGTGGTTAGGTGGATGTGGGCGTCGTGTAGGATAGGGTTAGGTTAGGTTTAGGTGGTTGAGGTGGGTGTGGGCGTCGGTTAGGATAGGGTTAGGTTAGGTTTAGGTGGTTAGGTGGGTGTGGGCGTCGTGTAGGATAGGGTTAGGTTAGGTTTAGGTGGTTAGGGTGGGTGTGGGCGTCGGGTAGGATAGGGTTAGGTTAGGTTTAGGTGGTTAGGTGGGTGTGGGCGTCGTGTAGGATAGGGTTAGGTTAGGTTTAGGTGGTTAGGTGGGTGTGGGCGTCGGTTAGGATAGGGTTAGGTTAGGTTTAGGTGGTTAGGTGGGTGTGGGCGTCGGTTAGGATAGGGTTAGGTTAGGTTTAGGTGGTTAGGTGGGTGTGGGCGTCGTGTAGGATAGAGTTAGGTTAGGTTTAGGTGGTTAGGTGGGTGTGGGCGTCGTGTAGGATAGGGTTTGGTTAGGTTTAGGTGGTTAGGTGAGTGTGGGTGTCGGTTAGGATAGGTTTGGTTAGGTTTAGGTGGTTAGGTGGGTGTGGGCGTCGTGTAGGATAGAGTTAGGTTAGGTTTAGGTGGTTAGGTGGGTGTGGGCGTCGTGTAGGATAGGGTTAGGTTAGGTTTAGGTGGTTAGGTGGGTGTGGGCGTCGTGTAGGATAGAGTTAGGTTAGGTTTAGGTGGTTAGGTGGGTGTGGGCGTCGTGTAGGATAGGGTTTGGTTAGGTTTAGGTGGTTAGGTGGGTGTGGGCGTCGGTTAGGATAGGTTTGGTTAGGTTTAGGTGGTTAGGTGGGTGTGGGCGTCGTGTAGGATAGGGTTTGGTTAGGTTTAGGTGGTTAGGTGAGTGTGGGTGTCGGTTAGGATAGGTTTGGTTAGGTTTAGGTGGTAAGGTGTGTATTAATTTCGCTTACACTCGACTATTCCCCAGAATTTCAATTTTGGGGACATTACTTTCAAAATAATATCAAAGGATTTAAATTTAGCACCCGCAGGGCCCACTAGTTATTCATGAATAGTATAACTCTTAAAAGAATATTATTTTTGTTCTGTTCAACATTGTGATTTCCCTTGTGTGATCAGTGTAGTTATGCATTTTGAATTTTTAAACTTTTTGGTTTTCCACAATCTCGTCTAATATAAAAAGGCCATCTTACATTTTTAATTAAATTTTTACGAATACATGTTAATTAATTAATTTGTTTTGCCTCTTTCTTTTATTTTCATGGACTTGATAGTAAAGGTTCTCTACTTAAATTTTTCTTCTTCAATTTCAACTTTATCCATTAGCGACATAAAATATTAACACTTACATTGTATACTACTGTGTGAGTGCATGGTCATTTGTCACATTGTAACCTTAGATAGTCTGAATTATAAGTGTTAGTCCAGTATTCTTTCAAAAGGTTTTGAATAAAATTTTAGTCTGTTCCAAAATTAAATAGTTTAATTAAACAGGAAAAGGTTCGCTATTTCTCATAATTATTTTCTTTCTTAATTAATTACTTAACGTTTTCAGAGATGAAAATTAAATTAATAGTAAAACATTTATAGCGTAGTTGAGTAGAATACTTTTAAGGCATTATATAAGGTGATTTTAAATTAAATTTGAATTATTAAATTCATTTTTAACAAATTTTTTCTAAATAATTCATAATTAATCTGTAGAATATTCTGCTCTAATTAAGTATGTACTCACATAGTATAATAAAAGAGAACTATAATTTGGTTTTGGTATTTTTGTTATAATTAATGGAGACTATTATTCCCAGGGATTCCAAAAAGTATGTTGTGGTCATTTGAATACAAATGATTTATTACTTATGCTCACTTTTTGGGCGCCCAAATTCTCGAAAAGTTGTGTAGACGCAATCGTCAACTCATTTTATTCAAAAATTATTTATTTTTATATTTTTGATTGAAAACTAATTTGTATTAATCAGGTATATTGAATTTTTTAATTAAGTTATTTTAATATTTGTTAAAAAATAAAATTTTTAATGAATTTTTGCCCTTAGGGCATTTTTTATCAATTCATTCGAAAACTCAATTTTCTGTCCCCTCAAACAACACTTGTGTGTTCAACTTACCGACGATTCGATTGCTTTTTCCGGTAAATGTAACTTATTTTTTTGTTCTTTGAACAGAAATGATAAGTGCAAAGTAGTAGAACGATTTACTTGGATGACACTTCACTTGATATTACTTCAAATGTTCATGATGACATTCGAGAGCGCAATTGAGTGGACATTATGAGTGGATGATGTTTGTCCAAATGGAATTTTAGCGTTTTATTCCCTCAGGCTAGGGAAACCATCAAACTGTTTGTACAGTTAACTTGATATTTTTTAAAATAAATGTATTACAGGAAAGCTATTTATGAGTTCTGTAAATCTAACATGTTTTCAAAGGTACATTTGTAACAAAAAATATATTTTAAATAACAATTTTAAAATAAAATTGAATTTTAATCTCATTTTCTAGCAATTTGGTTATACAAATTACAGCCGTATTCAAACACACTAACCAAATTATTTTTTGGCGTAATTTCATGACATTAAAATCTGTTTTGCTTTATTGTGATTCAAAATATTATGTTAGCTTTCACGTTTACAGACAAATTCAGACACAATGAAAAACACGAACCTTGAAAAGGAATGTACATTCCTTATTATTTTAATGTACTAATAATATTATTCTTCGGTTTAATGAAATTTAACCGTGCGTACAAAGTAATCGAGTTTTGGTTAGTGAGGTGAAAATGTGAAGAAGAGGAGACGATTTTAGAATAGAAGTGTTGAGTAAATTGTGTTGAAGGAAGAGGAAGAGATGAATGGAAATTAAGTATGGTGAAAATATTAATGTTGAAAAGGTTGAGGTAAAAAATGTTAAATTCCTGAGCCAAAATTAATCTCATTTTTCTTCTAGTCTTACAGTTCTCAGTAGAATATATCTTTGACCTCGAATATTCACAATAAGTCTTACGCCATCTCAAAACACATATTTTCGCAATGGTTTGTTCAAGTTATTTTTTTGTACATCAGAATTACTAATTAGTATCGTTTATTAGTTCATAAAACAAAGGTTTAATAAATGGTGGTTTAAAAAATGTCTCTATTTTAATGCTTTCACGAATTCTTAAAAAACCACCCAATCTAAATAAATCTCACAAACTTTTCTGCCTAACCTCTCATTATCCTAACCATAGCTTCGTGTTTTAATTGGCCAAGTGATCCTCTTTTCCCCTTTTCCTATCTTTTTGTTTTTTATTAGTCTCATCTATTACATCAAATACAGTCTTTCGGTTTCTTCTTATACTTTGAATATCAAAATCAGAAATTTATTTTGGTTTTTAACATTAAAAGATATCTACTCAATGATGAAAAAGGTAAAAATCAAAACCCAAATTTTTAAAATTTCTTAATTTTTCATTAAACAAAAGAGTACACACATTATCAAGTTTAAATTATCTATAATTCAACAATATCTCAACAAATGCTTTAAAAAAAAGGTTTTAAATATTTTTTGAGCGGTAATAAAAAATAATAAATTATTTCGTACAAGTCCCGCAAAACTGACGTTTTGCCTCTTGGGACTTGTACAGAAACCGCTGGCAGCAAGCTGCCAGCGGCGCCCCACCCATTTCCGTCCTACTCCTACCCCACAAATAGATAACGACTTCACCAAAGAACCACCACTACACCAAACTGCCACCTAACCTAACCCCCACCCAAAACCCATCCTAACACGGCACCTAACCTAACCCAAAACCCATCCTAACACGGCACCTAACCTAACCCAACCCAAAACCCATCCTAACACGGCACCTAACCTAACCTAACCCAAAACCCATCCTAACACGGCACCTAACCTAACCTAACCCAAAACCCATCCTAACACGGCACCTAACCTAACCCTAACCCAAAACACATCCTAACACGGCACCTAACCTAACCCTAACCCAAGACCCATCCTAACACGGCACCCTAACCTAACCTAACCCAAAACCCATCCCTAACACGGCACCTAACCTAACCCAACCCAAAACCCATCCTAACACGGCACCTAACCTAACCTAACCCAAAACCCATCCTAACACGTGTACCTAACCCTAACTCCAACCCAAAACCCATCCTAACACGGCACCTAACCTAACCTAACCCAAAACCCATCCTAACACGGCACCTAACCTAACCCAACCCAAAAACCCATCCTAACACGGCACCTAACCTAACCCAACCCAAAACCCATCCTAACACGGCACCTAACCTAACCCAACCCAAAACCCATCCTAACACGACACCTAACCTAACCCAACCCAAAACCCATCCTAACACGGCACCTAACCTAACCCAACCCAAAACCCATCCTAACACGGCACCTAACCTAACCCAACCCAAAACCCATCCTAACACGGCACCTAACCTAACCCAACCCAAAACCCATCCTAACACGGCACCTAACCTAACCTAACCCAAAACCCATCCTAACACGGCACCTAACCTAACCTAACCCAAAACCCATCCTAACACGGCACCTAACCTAACCCAACCCAAAACCCATCCTAACACGGCACCTAACCTAACCTAACCCAAAACCCATCCTAACACGGCACCTAACCTAACCCAACCCAAAACCCATCCTAACACGGCACCTAACCTAACCTAACCCAAAACCCATCCTAACACGGCACCTAACCTAACCCAAAACCCATCCTAACACGGCACCTAATACCTAACCTAAGCCTAAACGGCGCCAAGAACCACCTAATATATTAGCTAAACATAAGCAAAATCAGAAAAGAAAATTTCTTTCAACAATCAAACTCATTTCCATTCTTGTAATTTCAACAATCACTTTCTGTATCTTTGACTTTGCATTGTTGACAAACGCACCAACATCACAATTTTAAGATAAGTAGGATAGGATAGGATAGGATTAACCACAATTGCCTGTAAATTCGGTCAAAACAAAATTGACCGGAAAAATATTATTAAATTAGTTTTCGGTGCAAACAAATAAAAATCCAACAAACATACAGTGACCATGGCAATGATTTTTTGTTTTTGCTTGACCACCATAAGTGTAATTGATTCTGTAATTTTGGTCATTTCATACTGCCCAGTCAAAACAAACAAATGTAATAATGGATTTTACCTGAATGTAAAAAATGTTATGTAACTCATTGAAAAATAAATTTAATAAATAAATAAAAGAAACAATTTTACAAAATGAAGTTGGAATAAAAATAGGAAGTCTGTCAAAAGGTAACTTTTATTTGTTTCTGAAACATCAAAATTTTTTCTCCCAAATTATCGACTAATCACATTATCAAGGAATCACATAAAATATTAACGATATATCATTTCATTCATATTTATATTATTATTAAGTTATTATTATGATTTTTTATTTATTTATTTTATGTGTTTGTGTTATAATCCTTGTGCGGTATGGAAAGAATGAACGATTCCTAGAACCATTAATGTGTTAGTTGGTCATTAAAAATTTATTGGGGAAATTTATCATTCGGAAACGAACCAAGTTGAATTTAGTTGGTGGAGAGTCCATTCCACTTTGTACCACAATACAACAGAGCAATAGCTCAAAAAGCTCTGAAGGACATAGTCCCCTGGTATAATAACAATTTGTATGTGTTCAATCACATTAGTCACTACTACTAATAGTCCGTAATACGCAATTATCTAATTACACCCAAGTGGAGTCCAGTTATGGGGCGCCCTGATTTCATGACCAAAATTTTATGACCACTTTACGAATCTCCCAAATAATTTTATCACCTCTCAATTTGTACATATCATGATATGATGAGTGCAACATCAAAATTGAAACTTCCAGATACATCAACTGCAATCATAAATTATCCTTATTCTATAAAATCATCGATTTGGATCGGTCATTATTATTGATAGATGGTTTAATTATTCATATGATTTCAATAGGCATAGATAAAAACTTAATGTGTCTTAATGTTGAGATAATAATGTAACCAAGCTTGACCAAATATAAACCAAAAAATCAAACAAATTACTGTGTTTACCATATCACTAAACTAAACGGTTACTATTTTAAGAAACTCAAAATTATTATATAAAAACTATTAATTACGTCAAGTTAACCAGGAAAAAACTTAAACGAAAGAGCAAACCACGTGAGTAGTGAGTGAGACAAATGCGACAGTGCATCGGCCATTGCATATATACGACTCTCTCCGGTGCAGTACAGCACCAGACCAGTGCACAACCAGACCAGCACCAACACTCAACGCTAAATTGAGCAGAGTTGTAACGCCTTGAACATTGTATAACGGACTGAATGGAGTTAAATTATCTTGATTGACTCATTTGTGCATGTGCTTTCGATGGTGATGGTACTGTCGAAATGCTGGTTTATGTGTGCAAGAGTGCTTATCAAAATATTTTCTGATTTAACGCGGTTAACTAGATTTTATCACCAGACACTAACATCTTCATGAACCATTCCACCTAATTTTCATTAAAACCATAATGTAAATTCTTAACAAACACCCTCAACACTTGTCAATTTTTTTAAATTTGACAAATCAAAAGACTCTTTTGTTTTAAAAAGGTAATTCTGTTTTATTAATTCAGTATATCTGAAAAATGACCAAATCTCTCTAATACCGACAACAGCTATAGTAATGGTATACCCACCATCATAGCAAATTTGTGATCAATAAGGTACGTTTACTAATGCTTTAATCTATTTTTTATTCTCACCCCTTCAAAAATTGCCTAAAGGAAATTCACTCAGGAAATGTTTAGCCAATTTGTTGCCAATTTAATTTGTTGACACTTTTGAGAGACTGAGTTTCGATTCTTCAATTTTAAAATTGAAATTAGATCAATTGCCCTTAAGCGAGTATTTTTATGATTTCCTATTTTTTAAAATAAAAATCTATTTGAAGTTTTAATTTTCAATTTAAATTGAAGGAATTAAGTTTGTTTTCATTTTTATATCACTTTATAAGTATCCGCATTTACATTTATTTCTTCATCAACATGTACATTTTATAATGGTCGCAATAATTTAATTTTTTTAATTATTTCCAGTTCAATCGAAAAACATTGTGAATAACTCTGAAGCCTTGCCTGAGCCAAATGAATTTTTCGGTGCTACATTCCATGTTTTTTTCATCGGCAACTGAAGCAATTTTTTGTTCTGTTGTTGTTGAAATTTTCTACTTTAAAAATTTTGAACATACATAATTTTTTTAAATAAATATCTGTCTGTAGAGATAATTTGTCTGTGAATATAAATGGTGCCAATAAAAGTTATTTTTTATTTATAATCTGTTAATTTTTTTAATTCAAGAGTTTTCTATAGAAAAAATATAAATTTTTAATTTAAAAATGTCATTTTGCTAAATTTAGTTTCAATTTTTGCAAACTGAAAATGATCTAAATTGAAAAATTTTTTGATAAAATGTCATTGAACCCATTTTAGCGACACTTTTATAAAATGAACTTATTGAGGTGTATGCTAATGTTAGCTTCACTGTAAGCTAATTGGTGGTTGTTGTGACTTTTTGTTGGTGAGTGATGATGGCACTGCAATGCACACGACACTGTCTAGAGGTAGTCCTATTTTTGGTTTGTCCGCCCTTAAGACATTTTTATCTGTACAATTCGTACGGAAACTTAATTTTTTGCCCACTCAAGCAACACTTGTGTGTCCAACTAACCGACGATTCGATTGCTTTTTCCGGTAAATGTAACTTATTTTTTGTTCTTTGAACAGAAATGATAAGTGCAAAGTAGAACGATTCACTTCATAACACTTTAAATGTTCACATGATGACAGTCGAGAGCGCAATTGAGTGGACATTATGAGTGGACGATGTTTGTCCAGACGGAAATTTACTGTTTTATTCCCTCAGGCTAGGAAATCCCCTTTTAACTGTGTACATTTAACTTGATATATCTCTTATAAATGTGTTACAGTAAAGTTATTTATATCTTTTTGCATGTCTAAACATTATTTCTCAAAGGTACATTTGTAGCGGAAAAAATTATATTTCTAAATAACAATTTTAAATAAAAAATGTAATTTAAAAACTCAATTTCTTATCAATTTGGTTATACAAATTACAGCCCTTTTCATACACACTCAACCAAATTACTTTTTTGGTGTAATTTCCAGACTTTGAAATCTGTTTTGGTTTATTATATTATTTGTTTACCCTCACATATACAAACAAATTCAGACACAATGAAAATCACAAATCTGGAAGAAGAATATACATTCTTTATATTGTATTGTAACGATAATTTGTTTGATGTAAACGAAATTCAACCGCGTGTAATGTAATCGAGTTTTGGTGGGTTGGCGAAAAAGGTAAAGAAAATGAAAAGGAAGCAATTTGAATAGAAGTGTTGAGTCAATTGTGTTGAAGGAAGAAGAAGAGTGGAATTGAAATTAAGTCCAGTGAAAAATATTAACGTAGATAAGGTTAACGGTGAAAAATTGGAAAGGAAAGGGTTAAATTCCTGAGCCCAAATTAATCTTATTTTTTTCTCATTATCTTAAAGCATCTAATAAAAGATCTTTGACCTCAAATATTCAAGACAAGCTTTAACCCCATTTCCTGTTTCGGTTTCTAAAAGGTTTGCTCAAGTTTTATTCTTTGTATAACACCACTAATTAGTCTAGGTTTTGATTTCATTTCTTGGTGGTTTTAGTAGCTTGTTAGACAATCTAAGTGCACACGATAATAACGGAGAATTAAATGGTATTCAAAAAATATTTTGTTATATATTTTTTTATTATTTCTAATTCTTTTTAAACCGCCCAATCAAATAAAAATCTCTCAAACTTTTCAGCTAACCTCCATTATCCTAACCATAAAATCTCATGTTTTAATT
The DNA here is from genome assembly GCA_023373905.1 of Rhizoglyphus robini. Lineage (NCBI taxonomy): Eukaryota > Metazoa > Arthropoda > Arachnida > Sarcoptiformes > Acaridae > Rhizoglyphus > Rhizoglyphus robini. The sequence goes on along the minus strand of JAKIJQ010000471.1, from coordinate 7,093 downwards.
GTCAAGTTGCACGATTTCCTCTTTCCATTCTTTTTTTAAACAAGTCTCATCTTTCCATTAAGTATAATCTAATTAGCTTTTCCGTCTAATACTTCAAATATTGCTATTTTTAATCATTAGAATATTTTTTCCCTTCAAATTAGAAAAACAACAAAAAGACGGAAAACTAAAATCATTGACAATCAAAACTTTATTACTACAAAATTTAAACGCAATGAAAACACATCAAACTCAACGGTACCCACATTAACACGTTTGTATTATCAATAATTTATCTATTTTTTGTCTGTAAAACATGTTTCAAACATTTCCAAATGTTAGTAAAATTATAAATTATTAACTATAATTGCCTGTAAATTTGGCCAAAAAAAATTGACCGTAAAAATATTAAATTAGTTTTTGGTGCAAGCAAATAAAAATCCAACAAGCCAACAGTGACCATGACAATGATATTTTGTTTTGCTTGACCACCATAAGTGTAATTGATTATGTGATTGATTTTGTTTCTCAGAAAATGTTTAATAGAAGGTAACGACAAATGTTATTCGGTCATTTCTTGCGTCGACATAAAAAAAAATTTTTGAAAATTTGTTTACTTACCTATTATTTCGTCGTTTCTATTGATTGTCATTAGGTAATTATATTCACTGGTCAAATCAAGAAACGCCACAATAAAAACAAAAATATCCGGGCAAAACAAACAATTGTGATAATTGATTATACCTGAATGAAAAGATGTTACAAAATTATTTAAACTTTGAAAGCAATAGCTAGCTAGGAATATAAGCAAAACAAAGTTTTTTTATGTGAAACTATTCATATTCTAAACAAATTTTCTCTCAAATAATCGACTAATCACATTATTACGAATAAATCACATAAAATATTAACGATATATCATTTCATTCATAATGTATTTATATTAAATTAAATTATTATGATTTTTATTTATTTATTTTATGTGTTTGTGTTATGATCGTGGTATGGGAATGAACGATTCCTGGAACCATTAATGTGTTTGGTCATTAAAAATTTATAGAGGAAATTTATCATTCGGAAACGAACACGAGAAAAATAATGCATTTAGTTGGTGGACAGTCCATTCCACCCTGTACCACAAAAACAGAATGCAATAGCTCCCAAGTCTGAAGGACATAGTGCCCTGGTATAATAACAATTTTGATGTGTTCAATCACATTAGTCACCACTACTAATAGTCCGTAATACGCAATTATCTAATTACACCCAAATGGAGTCCAGCTTTTTGGGCGCCCCGATTTCATGACCAAAATTTTATGACCACTCTCCAACTTTTGAATCTCCCTAATAGTTTTATCACCTCTCAATTTATACATCTCATGATATGATGAGTGAAAAACCAAGACTCTAGATACTTCTCAACATTATCGCAATCATAAATTCCATGAAATGATTGATCCATTTGGATCGGTCATTATTGACCAGAATAACTTAATTATTTATATGATGTCTATGAGTGAGCAAATATACGAGACCTAATGAATCTTGATGAATTGGGAACATATGACCAAATTAAAGCAAAATCAAACAAATTGGACAGATAAGTTATCTCTTCATTATTTATTTATGTATTTATGCACGATTCTTGAATCGAATCGCCGAATCGAATCTCTTCATTAAACGGTAACAGTTTAAAGAAAATTTCAAAATCATTATATAAAAATTTTAATTCCAATAATGAATTAATCCAGAGACTGATATGAATAATCGATTTACAATTTAATTACGACAATTTAACTAGAGGAAAAGCCATACAAAGACACATGAAACTACGTGAATACTTCATGAGACAAGTGCGACAGCATCGGCCAGTGCATATATCACGACTCTCTCCGGTGCAGTACAGCACCAGACCAGTGCACAACCAGACCAACACCAACACTCGACGCCCAAATGAACAGAATTGTAACGCCTTGAACGTTGTACAACTGAACTGAATGGACTGAAATGATCGTGATAGACTCATTCATGAGTTTGCTTTAGATGGTGATGGTACTGGCGGAATGGCGGTTCATAAACGCAACAATGCCAATCCAAAATACTTTATGATTTAACATTTGTAACTATAATTTACCCCCCAGACACAAAATTTATCTTTATCTGAGTCTCCATAAACTTATCATCATTGAACCATTCCTCCAAACTTTCATCAAAATTATCAAGATTTTTCAAGTGACTTCCATACAAACATCTTTAATGCTTGTTTTAATTTTTAAGTCGCGAGAAGCTACCTATTGTTTGTTATTGTTTGAAAAAGGTTAATTTTTACTTAATCGTGTCAACAATCGTCATCAATTTTTTCCCCGTTAATTAGCAACATGTGTTTTGGACCAATTAAATGTCTATATCGATTATTTACACTTCTAAATTGCCTAAAAGGGAAATCACTTTGGAAATGTTTAGCCAATTTGTTGTCAATTTAATTTGACACTTTTGAGAGGCTGAGTTTCAATTCAATTTTAAATAGAAAAATAAATTTAATTGCCCTCAAGCCTATGGCTTGTTTACTATTTGTTATTATATTTGCTTGAAGTTTTTTAAAATTGAAATTACTGAATTTAAGTTTAATTTGATTAAAATTTTTGAAATAAAAGATACCCATGGACAAAAAATGTTTAATTTTTATATTTACAAACTGAATTTATTCGAATTGAAAAATTCTGGTAAAAGTCACTGAACCCATTTTCGAGACACTTGAAATTAATTTTTGAGGTGTACGTTAATTTTGGCTTCACTGTAATTGGTGGTGGTTTGTAATTTTTTTTATGTTGATGAGTGATGATGGCACTGAATCGATTGCACAAGACACAGGTTCGAGTAGGGGAATTTTGGTTTGTCCGTCTGGTCAAGTGCAGCTGTCTGCAATGGTAAACACTATTTGTGTGTCTTCTGTCACCACGATCGTGGACTGAATTTTAATGTTCAAATGAGTGAGGGGGGAATGGAAGGTAATTGTCAAATAAGTGCTTCCTATCACTTGCTCGGTTAGGTTTGATATTTTTTTGGATACTAGATCAAAACATTTCTTTGTTTGTTTACAATAATTTTTATAGAATTAGTGAGAAATTTAAATAGGTAATTCGTTTGTTTCTTTTTAATTTAAAATTCTAAAACCTGAATAAAATAACTAAATTTATGTTTTTAAAATTATAATTTTTTTTAAATTGAATTGAATGATTTGTGTGGCAATTTTGTTTGACATTCAAGTTTATCAAATGAAATCAGTTCTTATATGGCGGTAATTCTTTCAACAGTAATTGCGCAATGTCAGTTGCTAAAGTAGTCGTTAAATGGATAATTCTAAAAACAAAAATTTATACATCCATCTGTATAGTAAGACATTAGTGCAGCGTCACGTCCCGTTATCCCGTTAACCTTAATTATCGTTACATAGTACAAGTGGTGTTTACGATTGGACTAGACAAATGAGTCATGAAGCTAATGTTGGATCGAAATGATAAAGATTGTTTAGTTGAGGAGAGTGATTGCGAAGTGCGTGAACACTAAAAAACAATTTGGATTCAGTGAGGTGGTGAAAGAACAAGAAATTTACAGTTTAATTCAAGTTGATTTTGTCTTTCAAACACCAAGTTGAATATATGAAAAGTATAATTTTCGAAATACAGTTTTTAAAATCGGTTAAAAACAAAATGTTAGAACACTTGTTTTGAATTTCCTCGTGGCCTGTGTATTCTTTTTAATCTAATTTCTTTTTTTATTTTAGCAAACAAATTTTTAATAACCGGTATATTTAGTTTTACAATCAAATTATTAAATATGTTTTAAAAATAAAATTGGATTGTTTCTGTTTTAGCCCTAAAAACATTTTTTAAACTGTACAATTCGTTTTGTAACTCATTTTATACTCCTCAAACAACACTTGTGTGTTCAACTAACCGAAATTTCGAATTCTTTTTCCGGTAAATGTAACTTATTTTTTGTTTTAAACATGAATGATAATTGCAAAGTAGTACCAAACGATTCACTTCATGGCACTTCACTTGATACTGCTTCAAATGTTCACATGATGACAGTCGAAACGCAATTGAGTGGACATTATGAGTGGACGATGTTGGTCCGACCGGAATTGTTTGATGCCTCAGGCTAGGAAAACCATCAAACTGAAATACAGTTAACTTAATATCTCGTATAAATGTGTTGCAGAAAAGTTATTTATTTCGTCAGTGCAAAATGTTTTCAAAGGTACAAAAAATATATATTTCTAAATAACAATTTTTAGATAAAATGGAATTTAAATTCAATTTTCTAACAATTTGGTTATACAAATTGCAGTCCCTTTCATACACACTAACCAAATTACTTTTTGGTGTAATTCCGAGACAGTAAAATCTGTTTGGTTCTTTGCATATTATGTTTACACGCACCCACAAATTCAGACTCAATGAAAATCACAAACATTGAAGAAGAATATACATTCCTTATTGTATTGTAAAATAATATTCTTCAGTGTAAATGAATGTTTAACCGCGTGTAATGTAATCGGGTTTGATGGGTTTGGTGAAAAGGTAAAGAAGTGGAGACGATTTGAATAGAAGTGTCGAGTCAATTGTGTTGAAGGAAGAAGAAGAGTGGAATGGAAATTAAGTCTGGCGAAAATATTAATGTGGAAAAGGTTGAGGTGAAAAAGAAAGCAAAGTTACACTCCTGAGCCTAAATTAATCTAAAATCTAAATTAATTTCCTTAGTCATCCCTAAACCCCCAATAAAAAATCTTTGACCTGATCCAAAATAAGTTTTATGCAATTTATATTTTTGCTCAAGTTTAATGCATTGTATATCACTACTAACTAGTTTAGCTTTTGGTTTAATGGCTTAGCCTACTTAATTGCTAAGACAATAGTCTTGTAATTGGTGTTTTCCAAAAACAATTGTTTTATATCTGTTTGCTTTTGAATTTTTAGAAACCACCCAATCTAATAAATCTCGCAAACTTTTCGGCCAACCTCTCATTATCCTAACCAAAGAATCATGTTTTAATTGGCCTTGTGGCCCGATTTCCACTTTCCTTTCTTCTATTTTACAGATCTCTTCATTCCATCAAGTTTAGTCTAATTGGCTTTTCCGTCTAATACTTTGTATATCACTAATTTGAAAAACTGGAAAAGTCTATAAACTAAAATCTTTATTAAAAAACTTTATGATTTTTATTTATTTATTTTATGTGTTTGTGTTATGATTCTGGTAAGGAAAGAATGAACGATTCCTGGAACCATTAAAGTGTTTGGTCATTAAAAATTTATAGGGGAAATTTATCATTCTGAAACGAAAACGAGAAATATGACGAATTTAGGTGGTGGACAGTCCATTCCACCCTGTACCACACAACAGAAGGCAATAGCTCACAAGTCTGAAGGACATAGTCCCATGGTATAATAACAATTTGTATGTGTTCAATCACATTAGTCACTTCTTCTAATAGTCCGTAATACGCAATTATCTAATTACACCCAAGTTGAGTCCAATTTTTGGGGCTCTCCGATTTCATGACTAAATTTTATGACCACTCAACGAATCTCCCTAATAGTTTTATCACCTCTCTCAATTTATACCGTACACCTTATATATGAGACCTCAACATCAAAATTGATACTCTCTAGACACTCAAACATCATCTTCACTGCAATCATAAATTCTCTCTGTAGTCATCGATCCATTTGGATATGAAATTATTATGTGACTTATTTGTTTTTTATAATTTCTAATGCGTTTTAATGATTGCGTATTATAACCGAACATTGCAAATATAAACTAAAAATCAAGCAAATTATTTGAAACATATCACCTTCTGATTTAACGGTTACTCTTTTTAGAAAATTATTTCATAAAATTGATAAAATATTCTTGAAACTGATTTAAGAGGTTAACCCTTTTCAATCCCCCAATGGGGTTAATAAATCATTTTATATTTAATTACTTCAATTTAACCAGCTACAACGTCACAGCAAACCACGTCAGTACTTGATGAGACAAGTGCGACAGTGCATCGGCCAGTGCATATATACGACTCTCTCCGGTGCATGTATACAGCAAACCAGTGCACAACCAGACCAACGCCAAACTCGACGCCCAATTGAGCAGAGTTGTAACGCCTTGAACGTTGTATAACGGAACGAATGGACTGAAGTGATCGTGATAGACTCATTCATGAGTTTGCTTTCGTTGGTGATGGTACTTTCAGGAAAGTTGGTTCATACGTAGATGCAACAGTGCCTATCAAAATACTTTCTTGTTTTACACGGTTCACGTCTATATATCTGAGTCTTCATGAATTTATCGTCACTGAATCAATCCATTAAACTTTCATCAAAACCATGGCGGATTTTAAAAGTGAATTCCACATTATCAGCACTTGAATGTTTGATACAGGATTTTATTTGAAAAATGTAAATTCAATTTTTTTTTATCAATTACGTCAATTATCATTAGAAATTCGACTTGTTGATTAGCAACACATTCCTTTACATGTATTACAATGGACACAACCCATACAGATTCTATAAAATTCTGAACAAAGCCAATCTCTACAATCCAGATATCAACTTTCCACAAAAACATTTGCTTACCATGAACTAAAAGGTAAATTTTTCTAAATGCCTAAATTGATTATTTATACTTTAAATTGCCTTAAGGGAAATCACTTAAAAAATGTTTAGCCAATTTGTTGCCAATTTAATTTGACACTTTTGAGAGATTGAGTTTCAATTCAATTTTAAATATATAAATTATATCAATTGCCCTGGAGCAGATATTTTGTTTGCGCTGTTTGCTATATTAGCCAATAAAAAATCTGCTTTGAGTTTTTTAATTTAGATTGATGGGTTTAAGTTAGGTTTCATTTATTTTATATTGCTTATTAAATTTGAGCATTTATTTCTTCATTTAACTGTTCATTTTATAATGGTCATTAATATTTTCTATTTAATTATTTCCAGCTCTATCCAAAGTCATTGAGACTAACTTCGAATTCCTGAGCCAGTTGGAGACTTTTTCGTTTTCCATGTTTTTCCCCATTGGATTCTGAAACGAGTTTTTT
>JAKIJQ010000470.1:0-48518 GCA_023373905.1 Rhizoglyphus robini | reverse complement strand
TCGAGTGCCGCAACTGTCCATATCGGTGCCGCAACTGTCCATATCGGTGCCGCAACTGTCCATATCGGTGCCGCAACTGTCCATATCGGTGCCGCAACTGTCCATATCAGTGCCGCAACTGTCCATATCGGTGCCGCAACTGTCCATATCGGTGCCGCAACTGTCCATATCGGTGCCGCAACTGTCCATATCAGTGCCGCAACTGTCCATATCGGTGCCGCAACTGTCCATATCGGTGCCGCAACTGTCCATATCGGTGCCGCAACTGTCCATATCGGTGCCGCAACTGTCCATATCGGTGCCGCAACTCATCCTCGGACTGATACTCAAAAAGTATCAGTACGAGGATAACTGTCCGTATGAGTGCCGCAACTGTCCATATCAGTGCCGCAACTGTCCATATCGGTGCCGCAACTATCCATATCGGTGCCGCAACTGTCCATATCGGTGCCGCAACTGTCCATATCGGTGCCGCAACTGTCCATATCGGTGCCGCAACTGTCCATATCAGTGCCGCAACTGTCCATATCAGTGCCGCAACTGTCCATATCAGTGCCGCAAATCATCCTCAGACTGATACTCAAAAAGTATCAGTACGAGGATAACTGTTCGTATGAGTGCCGCAACTGTCCATATCGGTGCCGCAACTGTCCATATCGGTGCCCGCAACTATCCATATCGGTGCCGCAACTGTCCATATCGGTGCCGCAACTGTCCATATCGGTGCCGCAACTGTCCATATCGGTGCCGCAACTGTCCATATCGGTGCCGCAACTGTCCATATCGGTGCCGCAACTATCCATATCAGTGCCGCAACTGTCCATATCAGTGCCGCAACTGTCCATATCGGTGCCGCAACTGTCCATATCGGTGCCGCAACTATCCATATCGGTGCCGCAACTGTCCATATCGGTGCCGCAACTATCCATATCAGTGCCGCAACTGTCCATATCGGTGCCGCAACTATCCATATCGGTGCCGCAACTGTCCATATCGGTGCCGCAACTATCCATATCAGTACCGCAACTGTCCATATCGGTGCCGCAACTGTCCATATCGGTGCCGCAACTGTCCATATCGGTGCCGCAACTGTCCATATCGGTGCCGCAACTGTCCATATCGGTGCCGCAACTATCCATATCAGTGCCGCAACTGTCCATATCAGTGCCGCAACTGTCCATATCGGTGCCGCAACTGTCCATATCGGTGCCGCAACTGTCCATATCGGTGCCGCAACTGTCCATATCGGTGCCGCAACTATCCATATCAGTGCCGCAACTGTCCATATCGGTGCCGCAACTGTCCATATCGGTGCCGCAACTGTCCATATCGGTGCCGCAACTATCCATATCAGTGCCGCAACTGTCCATATCAGTGCCGCAACTGTCCATATCGGTGCCGCAACTGTCCATATCGGTGACGCAACTGTCCATATCGGTGCCGCAACTATCCATATCAGTGCCGCAACTATCCATATCGGTGCCGCAACTGTCCATATTGGTTACGCAATTGTCCATATCAGGGGCCGCAACTATCCATATCAGTGCCGCAACTGTCCATATCAGTGCCGCAACTGTCCATATCAGTGCCGCAACTGTCCATATCGGTGCCGCAACTGTCCATATCGGTGCCGCAACTATCCATATCAGTGCCGAAACTGTCCATATCGGTGACGCAACTGTCCATGTCGGTGCCGCAACTGTCCATATCGGTGACGCAATTGTCCATATCGGGGCCGCAACTATCCATATCAGTGCCGCAACTGTCCATATCAGTGCCGCAACTCATCCTCGGACTGATACTCAAAAAGTATCAGTACGAGGATAACTGTTCGTATGAGTGCCTCAACTGTCCATATCGGTGCCGCAACTGTCCATATCGGTGCCCCAACTATCCATATCAGTGCCGAAACTGTCCATTTCGGTGCCGCAACTGTCCATATCGGTGCCGCAACTGTCCATATCGGTGACGCAATTGTCCATATCGGGCCGCAACCGTCCATATCGGTGCCGCAACTATCCATATCAGTGCCGCAACTGTCAATATCAGTGCCGCAACTGTCCATATCGGTGCCGCAACTGTCCATATCGGTGCCGAAACTGTCCATATCGGTGCCGCAACTGTCCATATCGGTGCCGCAACTATCCATATCAGTGCCGCAACTATCCATATCGGTGCCGCAACTGTCCATATCGGTGACGCAATTGTCCATATCGGGGCCGCAACTATCCATATCAGTGCCGAAACTGTCCATTTCGGTGCCGCAACTGTCCATATCGGTGCCGCAACTGTCCATATCGGTGACGCAATTGTCCATATCGGGCCGCAACCGTCCATATCGGTGCCGCAACTATCCATATCAGTGCCGCAACTGTCAATATCAGTGCCGCAACTGTCCATATCGGTGCCGCAACTGTCCATATCGGTGCCGAAACTGTCCATATCGGTGCCGCAACTGTCCATATCGGTGCCGCAACTATCCATATCAGTGCCGCAACTATCCATTTCGGTGCCGCAACTGTCCATATCGGTGACGCAATTGTCCATATCGGGGCCGCAACTATCCATATCAGTGCCGCAACTGTCCATATCAGTGCCGCAACTGTCCATATCGGTGCCGCAACTGTCCATATCGGTGATGCAACTGTCCATATCGGTGCCGCAACTATCCATATCAGTGCCGCAACTATCCATATCGGTGCCGCAACTGTCCATATTGGTTACGCAATTGTCCATATCGGGGCCGCAACTATCCATATCAGTGCCGCAACTGTCCATATCAGTGCCGCAACTGTCCATATCAGTGCCGCAACTGTCCATATCGGTGCCGAAACTGTCCATATCGGTGCCGCAACTGTCCATATCGGTGCCGCAACTGTCCATATCGGTGACGCAACTGTCCATATCGGTGCCGCAACTATCCATATCAGTGCCGCAACTGTCCATATCGGTGCCGCAACTCATCCTCGGACTGATACTCAAAAAAGTATCAGTACGAGGATAACTGTTCGTATGAGTGCTGCAACTGTCCATATCGGTGCCGCAACTGTCCATATCGGTGCCGCAACTATCCATATCAGTGCCGAAACTGTCCATATCGGTGACGCAACTGTCCATGTCGGTGCCGCAACTATCCATATCGGTGACGCAATTGTCCATATCGGGGCCGCAACTATCCATATCAGTGCCGCAACTGTCCATATCAGTGCCGCAACTCATCCTCGGACTGATACTCAAAAAAGTATCAGTACGAGGATAACTGTTCGTATGAGTGCCTCAACTGTCCATATCGGTGCCGCAACTGTCCATATCGGTGCCCCAACTATCCATATCAGTGCCGAAACTGTCCATTTCGGTGCCGCAACTGTCCATATCGGTGCCGCAACTGTCCATATCGGTGACGCAATTGTCCATATCGGGCCGCAACCGTCCATATCGGTGCCGCAACTATCCATATCAGTGCCGCAACTGTCAATACCAGTGCCGCAACTGTCCATATCGGTGCCGCAACTGTCCATATCGGTGCCGAAACTGTCCATATCGGTGCCGCAACTGTCCATATCGGTGCCGCAACTATCCATATCAGTGCCGCAACTATCCATATCGGTGCCGCAACTGTCCATATCGGTGACGCAATTGTCCATATCGGGGCCGCAACTATCCATATCAGTGCCGCAACTATCCATATCAGTGCCGCAACTCATCCTCGGACTGATACTCAAAAAAGTATCAGTACGAGGATAACTGTTCGTATGAGTGCCTCAACTGTCCATATCGGTGCCGCAACTGTCCATATCGGTGCCCCAACTATCCATATCAGTGCCGAAACTGTCCATTTCGGTGCCGCAACTGTCCATATCGGTGCCGCAACTGTCCATATCGGTGACGCAATTGTCCATATCGGGCCGCAACCGTCCATATCGGTGCCGCAACTGTCAATATCAGTGCCGCAACTGTCCATATCGGTGCCGCAACTGTCCATATCGGTGCCGAAACTGTCCATATCGGTGCCGCAACTGTCCATATCGGTGCCGCAACTATCCATATCAGTGCCGCAACTATCCATATCGGTGCCGCAACTGTCCATATCGGTGACGCAATTGTCCATATCGGGGCCGCAACTATCCATATCAGTGCCGAAACTGTCCATTTCGGTGCCGCAACTGTCCATATCGGTGCCGCAACTGTCCATATCGGTGACGCAATTGTCCATATCGGGCCGCAACCGTCCATATCGGTGCCGCAACTATCCATATCAGTGCCGCAACTGTCAATATCAGTGCCGCAACTGTCCATATCGGTGCCGCAACTGTCCATATCGGTGCCGAAACTGTCCATATCGGTGCCGCAACTGTCCATATCGGTGCCGCAACTATCCATATCAGTGCCGCAACTATCCATTTCGGTGCCGCAACTGTCCATATCGGTGATGCAACTGTCCATATCGGTGCCGCAACTATCCATATCAGTGCCGCAACTATCCATATCGGTGCCGCAACTGTCCATATTGGTGACGCAATTGTCCATATCGGGGCCGCAACTATCCATATCAGTGCCGCAACTGTCCATATCAGTGCCGCAACTGTCCATATCAGTGCCGCAACTGTCCATATCGGTGCCGAAACTGTCCATATCGGTGCCGCAACTGTCCATATCGGTGCCGCAACTGTCCATATCGGTGACGCAACTGTCCATATCGGTGCCGCAACTATCCATATCAGTGCCGCAACTGTCCATATTCTTTGCCGCAACTGTCAATATCAGTGCCGCAACTATCCATAACAGTGACGCAACTGTCAATATCAGTGGCGGAAATGTCCATATCAGTGCCGCAAATCATCCTCAGAATGATAGTCAAAAAAGTATCAGTACGAGGATAACTGTTCGTATGAGTGCTGCAACTGTCCATATCGGTGCCGCAACTGTCCATATCGGTGCCGCAACTATCCATATCAGTGCCGAAACTGTCCATATCGGTGACGCAACTGTCCATGTCGGTGCCGCAACTGTCCATATCGGTGACGCAATTGTCCATATCGGGGCCGCAACTATCCATATCAGTGCCGCAACTGTCCATATCAGTGCCGCAACTCATCCTCGGACTGATACTCAAAAAAGTATCAGTACGAGGATAACTGTTCGTATGAGTGCCTCAACTGTCCATATCGGTGCCGCAACTGTCCATATCGGTGCCCCAACTATCCATATCAGTGCCGAAACTGTCCATTTCGGTGCCGCAACTGTCCATATCAGTGCCGCAACTGTCCATATCGGTGACGCAATTGTCCATATCGGGCCGCAACCGTCCATATCGGTGCCGCAACTATCCATATCAGTGCCGCAACTGTCAATATCAGTGCCGCAACTGTCCATATCGGTGCCGCAACTGTCCATATCGGTGCCGAAACTGTCCATATCGGTGCCGCAACTGTCCATATCGGTGCCGCAACTATCCATATCAGTGCCGCAACTATCCATATCGGTGCCGCAACTGTCCATATCGGTGACGCAATTGTCCATATCGGGGCCGCAACTATCCATATCAGTGCCGCAACTGTCCATATCAGTGCCGCAACTCATCCTCGGACTGATACTCAAAAAAGTATCAGTACGAGGATAACTGTTCGTATGAGTGCCTCAACTGTCCATATCGGTGCCGCAACTGTCCATATCGGTGCCCCAACTATCCATATCAGTGCCGCAACTGTCCATATCGGTGCCGCAACTGTCCATATCGGTGCCCCAACTATCCATATCAGTGCCGAAACTGTCCATTTCGGTGCCGCAACTGTCCATATCGGTGCCGCAACTGTCCATATCGGTGACGCAATTGTCCATATCGGGCCGCAACCGTCCATATCGGTGCCGCAACTGTCAATATCAGTGCCGCAACTGTCCATATCGGTGCCGCAACTGTCCATATCGGTGCCGAAACTGTCCATATCGGTGCCGCAACTGTCCATATCGGTGCCGCAACTATCCATATCAGTGCCGCAACTATCCATATCGGTGCCGCAACTGTCCATATCGGTGACGCAATTGTCCATATCGGGGCCGCAACTGTCAATATCAGTGCCGCAACTGTCCATATCGGTGCCGCAACTGTCCATATCGGTGCCGAAACTGTCCATATCGGTGCCGCAACTGTCCATATCGGTGCCGCAACTATCCATATCAGTGCCGCAACTATCCATTTCGGTGCCGCAACTGTCCATATCGGTGATGCAACTGTCCATATCGGTGCCGCAACTATCCATATCAGTGCCGCAACTATCCATATCGGTGCCGCAACTGTCCATATTGGTGACGCAATTGTCCATATCGGGGCCGCAACTATCCATATCAGTGCCGCAACTGTCCATATCAGTGCCGCAACTGTCCATATCAGTGCCGCAACTGTCCATATCGGTGCCGAAACTGTCCATATCGGTGCCGCAACTGTCCATATCGGTGCCGCAACTGTCCATATCGGTGACGCAACTGTCCATATCGGTGCCGCAACTATCCATATCAGTGCCGCAACTGTCCATATTCTTTGCCGCAACTGTCAATATCAGTGCCGCAACTATCCATAACAGTGACGCAACTGTCAATATCAGTGGCGGAAATGTCCATATCAGTGCCGCAAATCATCCTCAGAATGATAGTCAAAAAAGTATCAGTACGAGGATAACTGTTCGTATGAGTGCTGCAACTGTCCATATCGGTGCCGCAACTGTCCATATCGGTGCCGCAACTATCCATATCAGTGCCGAAACTGTCCATATCGGTGACGCAACTGTCCATGTCGGTGCCGCAACTGTCCATATCGGTGACGCAATTGTCCATATCGGGGCCGCAACTATCCATATCAGTGCCGCAACTGTCCATATCAGTGCCGCAACTCATCCTCGGACTGATACTCAAAAAAGTATCAGTACGAGGATAACTGTTCGTATGAGTGCCTCAACTGTCCATATCGGTGCCGCAACTGTCCATATCGGTGCCCCAACTATCCATATCAGTGCCGAAACTGTCCATTTCGGTGCCGCAACTGTCCATATCAGTGCCGCAACTGTCCATATCGGTGACGCAATTGTCCATATCGGGCCGCAACCGTCCATATCGGTGCCGCAACTATCCATATCAGTGCCGCAACTGTCAATATCAGTGCCGCAACTGTCCATATCGGTGCCGCAACTGTCCATATCGGTGCCGAAACTGTCCATATCGGTGCCGCAACTGTCCATATCGGTGCCGCAACTATCCATATCAGTGCCGCAACTATCCATATCGGTGCCGCAACTGTCCATATCGGTGACGCAATTGTCCATATCGGGGCCGCAACTATCCATATCAGTGCCGCAACTGTCCATATCAGTGCCGCAACTCATCCTCGGACTGATACTCAAAAAGTATCAGTACGAGGATAACTGTTCGTATGAGTGCCTCAACTGTCCATATCGGTGCCGCAACTGTCCATATCGGTGCCCCAACTATCCATATCAGTGCCGCAAATCATCCTCAGAATGATAGTCAAAAAGTATCAGTACGAGGATAACTGTTCGTATGAGTGCTGCAACTGTCCATATCGGTGCCGCAACTGTCCATATCGGTGCCGCAACTATCCATATCAGTGCCGAAACTGTCCATATCGGTGACGCAACTGTCCATGTCGGTGCCGCAACTGTCCATATCGGTGACGCAATTGTCCATATCGGGGCCGCAACTATCCATATCAGTGCCGCAACTGTCCATATCAGTGCCGCAACTCATCCTCGGACTGATACTCAAAAAAGTATCAGTACGAGGATAACTGTTCGTATGAGTGCCTCAACTGTCCATATCGGTGCCGCAACTGTCCATATCGGTGCCCCAACTATCCATATCAGTGCCGAAACTGTCCATTTCGGTGCCGCAACTGTCCATATCAGTGCCGCAACTGTCCATATCGGTGACGCAATTGTCCATATCGGGCCGCAACCGTCCATATCGGTGCCGCAACTATCCATATCAGTGCCGCAACTGTCAATATCAGTGCCGCAACTGTCCATATCGGTGCCGCAACTGTCCATATCGGTGCCGAAACTGGTCCATATCGGTGCCGCAACTGTCCATATCGGTGCCGCAACTATCCATATCAGTGCCGCAACTATCCATATCGGTGCCGCAACTGTCCATATCGGTGACGCAATTGTCCATATCGGGGCCGCAACTATCCATATCAGTGCCGCAACTGTCCATATCAGTGCCGCAACTCATCCTCGGACTGATACTCAAAAAAGTATCAGTACGAGGATAACTGTTCGTATGAGTGCCTCAACTGTCCATATCGGTGCCGCAACTGTCCATATCGGTGCCCCAACTATCCATATCAGTGCCGAAACTGTCCATTTCGGTGCCGCAACTGTCCATATCGGTGCCGCAACTGTCCATATCGGTGACGCAATTGTCCATATCGGGCCGCAACCGTCCATATCGGTGCCGCAACTGTCAATATCAGTGCCGCAACTGTCCATATCGGTGCCGCAACTGTCCATATCGGTGCCGAAACTGTCCATATCGGTGCCGCAACTGTCCATATCGGTGCCGCAACTATCCATATCAGTGCCGCAACTATCCATATCGGTGCCGCAACTGTCCATATCGGTGACGCAATTGTCCATATCGGGGCCGCAACTATCCATATCAGTGCCGAAACTGTCCATTTCGGTGCCGCAACTGTCCATATCGGTGCCGCAACTGTCCATATCGGTGACGCAATTGTCCATATCGGGCCGCAACCGTCCATATCGGTGCCGCAACTATCCATATCAGTGCCGCAACTGTCAATATCAGTGCCGCAACTGTCCATATCGGTGCCGCAACTGTCCATATCGGTGCCGAAACTGTCCATATCGGTGCCGCAACTGTCCATATCGGTGCCGCAACTATCCATATCAGTGCCGCAACTATCCATTTCGGTGCCGCAACTGTCCATATCGGTGACGCAATTGTCCATATCGGGGCCGCAACTATCCATATCAGTGCCGCAACTGTCCATATCAGTGCCGCAACTGTCCATATCGGTGCCGCAACTGTCCATATCGGTGATGCAACTGTCCATATCGGTGCCGCAACTATCCATATCAGTGCCGCAACTATCCATATCGGTGCCGCAACTGTCCATATTGGTGACGCAATTGTCCATATCGGGGCCGCAACTATCCATATCAGTGCCGCAACTGTCCATATCAGTGCCGCAACTGTCCATATCAGTGCCGCAACTGTCCATATCGGTGCCGAAACTGTCCATATCGGTTCCGCAACTGTCCATATCGGTGCCGCAACTGTCCATATCGGTGACGCAACTGTCCATATCGGTGCCGCAACTATCCATATCAGTGCCGCAACTGTCCATATTCTTTGCCGCAACTGTCAATATCAGTGCCGCAACTATCCATAACAGTGACGCAACTGTCAATATCAGTGGCGGAAATGTCCATATCAGTGCCGCAAATCATCCTCAGAATGATAGTCAAAAAAGTATCAGTACGAGGATAACTGTTCGTATGAGTGCTGCAACTGTCCATATCGGTGCCGCAACTGTCCATATCGGTGCCGCAACTATCCATATCAGTGCCGAAACTGTCCATATCGGTGACGCAACTGTCCATGTCGGTGCCGCAACTGTCCATATCGGTGACGCAATTGTCCATATCGGGGCCGCAATTATCCATATCAGTGCCGCAACTGTCCATATCAGTGCCGCAACTCATCCTCGGGCTGATACTCAAAAAAGTATCAGTACGAGGATAACTGTTCGTATGAGTGCCGCAACTGTCCTTATCAGTGCCGCAACTGTCAATATCAGTGCCGCAACTGTCCATATCGGTGCCGCAACTGTCCATATCGGTGCCGAAACTGTCCATATCGGTGCCGCAACTGTCCATATCGGTGCCGCAACTATCCATATCAGTGCCGAAACTATCCATATCGGTGCCGCAACTGTCCATATCGGTGACGCAATTGTCCATATCGGGGCCGCAACTATCCATATCAGTGCCGCAACTGTCCATATCAGTGCCGCAACTGTCCATATCAGTGCCGAAACTGTCCATATCGGTGCCGCAACTGTCCATATCGGTGCCGCAACTGTCCATATCGGTGACGCAACTGTCCATATCGGTGCCGCAACTATCCATATCAGTGCCGCAACTGTCCATATCAGTGCCGCAACTGTCCATATTCTTTGCCGCAACTGTCAATATCAGTGCCGCAACTATCCATAACAGTGACGCAACTGTCAATATCAGTGCCGCAAATGTCCATATCAGTGCCGCAAATCATCCTCAGAATGATAGTCAAAAAAGTATCAGTACGAGGATAACTGTTCGTATGAGTGCTGCAACTGTCCATATCGGTGCCGCAACTGTCCATATCGGTGCCGCAACTATCCATATCAGTGCCGAAACTGTCCATATCGGTGCCGAAACTGTCCATATCGGTGTCGCAACTGTCCATATCGGTGCCGCAACTATCCATATCAGTGCCGCAACTATCCATATCGGTGCCGCAACTGTCCATATCGGTGACGCAATTGTCCATATCGGGGCCGCAACTACCCATATCAGTGCCGCAACTGTCCATATCAGTGCCGCAACTGTCCATATCAGTGCCGCAACTGTCCATATCAGTGCCGCAACTGTCCATATCGGTGCCGAAACTGTCCATATAGGTGCAGCAACTGTCCATATCGGTGCCGCAACTGTCCATATCGGTGACGCAACTGTCCATATCGGTGCCGCAACTATCCATATCAGTGCCGAAACTGTCCATATCGGTGACGCAACTGTCCATGTCGGTGCCGCAACTGTCCATATCGGTGCCGCAACTATCCATATCAGTGCCGAAACTGTCCATATCGGTGACGCAACTGTCCATGTCGGTGCCGCAACTGTCCATATCGGTGACGCAATTGTCCATATCGGGGCCGCAACTATCCATATCAGTGCCGAAACTGTCCATATCGGTGACGCAACTGTCCATGTCGGTGCCGCAACTGTCCATATCGGTGCCGCAACTATCCATATCAGTGCCGAAACTGTCCATATCGGTGACGCAACTGTCCATGTCGGTGCCGCAACTGTCCATATCGGTGACGCAATTGTCCATATCGGGGCCGCAACTATCCATATCAGTGCCGCAACTGTCCATATCAGTGCCGCAACTCATCCTCAGAATGATAGTCAAAAAAGTATCAGTACGAGGATAACTGTTCGTATGAGTGCTGCAACTGTCCATATCGGTGCCGCAACTGTCCATATCGGTGCCGCAACTATCCATATCAGTGCCGAAACTGTCCATATCGGTGACGCAACTGTCCATGTCGGTGCCGCAACTGTCCATATCGGTGACGCAATTGTCCATATCGGGGCCGCAACTATCCATATCAGTGCCGCAACTGTCCATATCAGTGCCGCAACTCATCCTCGGACTGATACTCAAAAAAGTATCAGTACGAGGATAACTGTTCGTATGAGTGCCTCAACTGTCCATATCGGTGCCGCAACTGTCCATATCGGTGCCCCAACTATCCATATCAGTGCCGAAACTGTCCATTTCGGTGCCGCAACTGTCCATATCGGTGCCGCAACTGTCCATATCGGTGACGCAATTGTCCATATCGGGCCGCAACCGTCCATATCGGTGCCGCAACTATCCATATCAGTGCCGCAACTGTCAATATCAGTGCCGCAACTGTCCATATCGGTGCCGCAACTGTCCATATCGGTGCCGAAACTGTCCATATCGGTGCCGCAACTGTCCATATCGGTGCCGCAACTATCCATATCAGTGCCGCAACTATCCATATCGGTGCCGCAACTGTCCATATCGGTGACGCAATTGTCCATATCGGGGCCGCAACTATCCATATCAGTGCCGAAACTGTCCATTTCGGTGCCGCAACTGTCCATATCGGTGCCGCAACTGTCCATATCGGTGACGCAATTGTCCATATCGGGCCGCAACCGTCCATATCGGTGCCGCAACTATCCATATCAGTGCCGCAACTGTCAATATCAGTGCCGCAACTGTCCATATCGGTGCCGCAACTGTCCATATCGGTGCCGAAACTGTCCATATCGGTGCCGCAACTGTCCATATCGGTGCCGCAACTATCCATATCAGTGCCGCAACTATCCATTTCGGTGCCGCAACTGTCCATATCGGTGACGCAATTGTCCATATCGGGGCCGCAACTATCCATATCAGTGCCGCAACTGTCCATATCAGTGCCGCAACTGTCCATATCGGTGCCGCAACTGTCCATATCGGTGATGCAACTGTCCATATCGGTGCCGCAACTATCCATATCAGTGCCGCAACTATCCATATCGGTGCCGCAACTGTCCATATTGGTTACGCAATTGTCCATATCGGGGCCGCAACTATCCATATCAGTGCCGCAACTGTCCATATCAGTGCCGCAACTGTCCATATCAGTGCCGCAACTGTCCATATCGGTGCCGAAACTGTCCATATCGGTGCCGCAACTGTCCATATCGGTGCCGCAACTGTCCATATCGGTGACGCAACTGTCCATATCGGTGCCGCAACTATCCATATCAGTGCCGCAACTGTCCATATCGGTGCCGCAACTCATCCTCGGACTGATACTCAAAAAGTATCAGTACGAGGATAACTGTTCGTATGAGTGCTGCAACTGTCCATATCGGTGCCGCAACTGTCCATATCGGTGCCGCAACTATCCATATCAGTGCCGAAACTGTCCATATCGGTGACGCAACTGTCCATGTCGGTGCCGCAACTGTCCATATCGGTGACGCAATTGTCCATATCGGGGCCGCAACTATCCATATCAGTGCCGCAACTGTCCATATCAGTGCCGCAACTCATCCTCGGACTGATACTCAAAAAAGTATCAGTACGAGGATAACTGTTCGTATGAGTGCCTCAACTGTCCATATCGGTGCCGCAACTGTCCATATCGGTGCCCCAACTATCCATATCAGTGCCGAAACTGTCCATTTCGGTGCCGCAACTGTCCATATCGGTGCCGCAACTGTCCATATCGGTGACGCAATTGTCCATATCGGGCCGCAACCGTCCATATCGGTGCCGCAACTATCCATATCAGTGCCGCAACTGTCAATATCAGTGCCGCAACTGTCCATATCGGTGCCGCAACTGTCCATATCGGTGCCGAAACTGTCCATATCGGTGCCGCAACTGTCCATATCGGTGCCGCAACTATCCATATCAGTGCCGCAACTATCCATATCGGTGCCGCAACTGTCCATATCGGTGACGCAATTGTCCATATCGGGGCCGCAACTATCCATATCAGTGCCGAAACTGTCCATTTCGGTGCCGCAACTGTCCATATCGGTGCCGCAACTGTCCATATCGGTGACGCAATTGTCCATATCGGGCCGCAACCGTCCATATCGGTGCCGCAACTATCCATATCAGTGCCGCAACTGTCAATATCAGTGCCGCAACTGTCCATATCGGTGCCGCAACTGTCCATATCGGTGCCGAAACTGTCCATATCGGTGCCGCAACTGTCCATATCGGTGCCGCAACTATCCATATCAGTGCCGCAACTATCCATATCGGTGCCGCAACTGTCCATATCGGTGACGCAATTGTCCATATCGGGGCCGCAACTATCCATATCAGTGCCGAAACTGTCCATTTCGGTGCCGCAACTGTCCATATCGGTGCCGCAACTGTCCATATCGGTGACGCAATTGTCCATATCGGGCCGCAACCGTCCATATCGGTGCCGCAACTATCCATATCAGTGCCGCAACTGTCAATATCAGTGACGCAACTGTCCATATCGGTGCCGCAACTGTCCATATCGGTGCCGAAACTGTCCATATCGGTGCCGCAACTGTCCATATCGGTGCCGCAACTATCCATATCAGTGCCGCAACTATCCATTTCGGTGCCGCAACTGTCCATATCGGTGATGCAACTGTCCATATCGGTGCCGCAACTATCCATATCAGTGCCGCAACTATCCATATCGGTGCCGCAACTGTCCATATTGGTGACGCAATTGTCCATATCGGGGCCGCAACTATCCATATCAGTGCCGCAACTGTCCATATCAGTGCCGCAACTGTCCATATCAGTGCCGCAACTGTCCATATCGGTGCCGAAACTGTCCATATCGGTGCCGCAACTGTCCATATCGGTGCCGCAACTGTCCATATCGGTGACGCAACTGTCCATATCGGTGCCGCAACTATCCATATCAGTGCCGCAACTGTCCATATTCTTTGCCGCAACTGTCAATATCAGTGCCGCAACTATCCATAACAGTGACGCAACTGTCAATATCAGTGGCGGAAATGTCCATATCAGTGCCGCAAATCATCCTCAGAATGATAGTCAAAAAAGTATCAGTACGAGGATAACTGTTCGTATGAGTGCTGCAACTGTCCATATCGGTGCCGCAACTGTCCATATCGGTGCCGCAACTATCCATATCAGTGCCGAAACTGTCCATATCGGTGACGCAACTGTCCATGTCGGTGCCGCAACTGTCCATATCGGTGACGCAATTGTCCATATCGGGGCCGCAACTATCCATATCAGTGCCGCAACTGTCCATATCAGTGCCGCAACTCATCCTCGGACTGATACTCAAAAAAGTATCAGTACGAGGATAACTGTTCGTATGAGTGCCTCAACTGTCCATATCGGTGCCGCAACTGTCCATATCGGTGCCCCAACTATCCATATCAGTGCCGAAACTGTCCATTTCGGTGCCGCAACTGTCCATATCAGTGCCGCAACTGTCCATATCGGTGACGCAATTGTCCATATCGGGCCGCAACCGTCCATATCGGTGCCGCAACTATCCATATCAGTGCCGCAACTGTCAATATCAGTGCCGCAACTGTCCATATCGGTGCCGCAACTGTCCATATCGGTGCCGAAACTGTCCATATCGGTGCCGCAACTGTCCATATCGGTGCCGCAACTATCCATATCAGTGCCGCAACTATCCATATCGGTGCCGCAACTGTCCATATCGGTGACGCAATTGTCCATATCGGGGCCGCAACTATCCATATCAGTGCCGCAACTGTCCATATCAGTGCCGCAACTCATCCTCGGACTGATACTCAAAAAAGTATCAGTACGAGGATAACTGTTCGTATGAGTGCCTCAACTGTCCATATCGGTGCCGCAACTGTCCATATCGGTGCCCCAACTATCCATATCAGTGCCGCAACTGTCCATATCGGTGCCGCAACTGTCCATATCGGTGCCCCAACTATCCATATCAGTGCCGAAACTGTCCATTTCGGTGCCGCAACTGTCCATATCGGTGCCGCAACTGTCCATATCGGTGACGCAATTGTCCATATCGGGCCGCAACCGTCCATATCGGTGCCGCAACTGTCAATATCAGTGCCGCAACTGTCCATATCGGTGCCGCAACTGTCCATATCGGTGCCGAAACTGTCCATATCGGTGCCGCAACTGTCCATATCGGTGCCGCAACTATCCATATCAGTGCCGCAACTATCCATATCGGTGCCGCAACTGTCCATATCGGTGACGCAATTGTCCATATCGGGGCCGCAACTGTCAATATCAGTGCCGCAACTGTCCATATCGGTGCCGCAACTGTCCATATCGGTGCCGAAACTGTCCATATCGGTGCCGCAACTGTCCATATCGGTGCCGCAACTATCCATATCAGTGCCGCAACTATCCATTTCGGTGCCGCAACTGTCCATATCGGTGATGCAACTGTCCATATCGGTGCCGCAACTATCCATATCAGTGCCGCAACTATCCATATCGGTGCCGCAACTGTCCATATTGGTGACGCAATTGTCCATATCGGTGACGCAACTGTCCATATCGGTGCCGCAACTATCCATATCAGTGCCGCAACTGTCCATATTCTTTGCCGCAACTGTCAATATCAGTGCCGCAACTATCCATAACAGTGACGCAACTGTCAATATCAGTGGCGGAAATGTCCATATCAGTGCCGCAAATCATCCTCAGAATGATAGTCAAAAAAGTATCAGTACGAGGATAACTGTTCGTATGAGTGCTGCAACTGTCCATATCGGTGCCGCAACTGTCCATATCGGTGCCGCAACTATCCATATCAGTGCCGAAACTGTCCATATCGGTGACGCAACTGTCCATGTCGGTGCCGCAACTGTCCATATCGGTGACGCAATTGTCCATATCGGGGCCGCAACTATCCATATCAGTGCCGCAACTGTCCATATCAGTGCCGCAACTCATCCTCGGACTGATACTCAAAAAAGTATCAGTACGAGGATAACTGTTCGTATGAGTGCCTCAACTGTCCATATCGGTGCCGCAACTGTCCATATCGGTGCCCCAACTATCCATATCAGTGCCGAAACTGTCCATTTCGGTGCCGCAACTGTCCATATCAGTGCCGCAACTGTCCATATCGGTGACGCAATTGTCCATATCGGGCCGCAACCGTCCATATCGGTGCCGCAACTATCCATATCAGTGCCGCAACTGTCAATATCAGTGCCGCAACTGTCCATATCGGTGCCGCAACTGTCCATATCGGTGCCGAAACTGTCCATATCGGTGCCGCAACTGTCCATATCGGTGCCGCAACTATCCATATCAGTGCCGCAACTATCCATATCGGTGCCGCAACTGTCCATATCGGTGACGCAATTGTCCATATCGGGGCCGCAACTATCCATATCAGTGCCGCAACTGTCCATATCAGTGCCGCAACTCATCCTCGGACTGATACTCAAAAAAGTATCAGTACGAGGATAACTGTTCGTATGAGTGCCTCAACTGTCCATATCGGTGCCGCAACTGTCCATATCGGTGCCCCAACTATCCATATCAGTGCCGAAACTGTCCATTTCGGTGCCGCAACTGTCCATATCGGTGCCGCAACTGTCCATATCGGTGACGCAATTGTCCATATCGGGCCGCAACCGTCCATATCGGTGCCGCAACTGTCAATATCAGTGCCGCAACTGTCCATATCGGTGCCGCAACTGTCCATATCGGTGCCGAAACTGTCCATATCGGTGCCGCAACTGTCCATATCGGTGCCGCAACTATCCATATCAGTGCCGCAACTATCCATATCGGTGCCGCAACTGTCCATATCGGTGACGCAATTGTCCATATCGGGGCCGCAACTATCCATATCAGTGCCGAAACTGTCCATTTCGGTGCCGCAACTGTCCATATCGGTGCCGCAACTGTCCATATCGGTGACGCAATTGTCCATATCGGGCCGCAACCGTCCATATCGGTGCCGCAACTATCCATATCAGTGCCGCAACTGTCAATATCAGTGCCGCAACTGTCCATATCGGTGCCGCAACTGTCCATATCGGTGCCGAAACTGTCCATATCGGTGCCGCAACTGTCCATATCGGTGCCGCAACTATCCATATCAGTGCCGCAACTATCCATTTCGGTGCCGCAACTGTCCATATCGGTGACGCAATTGTCCATATCGGGGCCGCAACTATCCATATCAGTGCCGCAACTGTCCATATCAGTGCCGCAACTGTCCATATCGGTGCCGCAACTGTCCATATCGGTGATGCAACTGTCCATATCGGTGCCGCAACTATCCATATCAGTGCCGCAACTATCCATATCGGTGCCGCAACTGTCCATATTGGTGACGCAATTGTCCATATCGGGGCCGCAACTATCCATATCAGTGCCGCAACTGTCCATATCAGTGCCGCAACTGTCCATATCAGTGCCGCAACTGTCCATATCGGTGCCGAAACTGTCCATATCGGTTCCGCAACTGTCCATATCGGTGCCGCAACTGTCCATATCGGTGACGCAACTGTCCATATCGGTGCCGCAACTATCCATATCAGTGCCGCAACTGTCCATATTCTTTGCCGCAACTGTCAATATCAGTGCCGCAACTATCCATAACAGTGACGCAACTGTCAATATCAGTGGCGGAAATGTCCATATCAGTGCCGCAAATCATCCTCAGAATGATAGTCAAAAAAGTATCAGTACGAGGATAACTGTTCGTATGAGTGCTGCAACTGTCCATATCAGTGCCGCAACTGTCCATATCGGTGCCGAAACTGTCCATATCGGTGCCGCAACTGTCCATATCGGTGCCGCAACTGTCCATATCGGTGACGCAACTGTCCATATCAGTGCCGCAACTCATCCTCGGGCTGATACTCAAAAAGTATCAGTACGAGGATAACTGTTCGTATGAGTGCCGCAACTGTCCTTATCAGTGCCGCAACTGTCAATATCAGTGCCGCAACTGTCCATATCGGTGCCGCAACTGTCCATATCGGTGCCGAAACTGTCCATATCGGTGCCGCAACTGTCCATATCGGTGCCGCAACTATCCATATCAGTGCCGAAACTGTCCATATCGGTGCCGCAACTATCCATAACAGTGACGCAACTGTCAATATCAGTGGCGGAAATGTCCATATCAGTGCCGCAAATCATCCTCAGAATGATAGTCAAAAAAGTATCAGTACGAGGATAACTGTTCGTATGAGTGCTGCAACTGTCCATATCGGTGCCGCAACTGTCCATATCGGTGCCGCAACTATCCATATCAGTGCCGAAACTGTCCATATCGGTGACGCAACTGTCCATGTCGGTGCCGCAACTGTCCATATCGGTGACGCAATTGTCCATATCGGGGCCGCAATTATCCATATCAGTGCCGCAACTGTCCATATCAGTGCCGCAACTCATCCTCGGGCTGATACTCAAAAAAGTATCAGTACGAGGATAACTGTTCGTATGAGTGCCGCAACTGTCCTTATCAGTGCCGCAACTGTCAATATCAGTGCCGCAACTGTCCATATCGGTGCCGCAACTGTCCATATCGGTGCCGAAACTGTCCATATCGGTGCCGCAACTGTCCATATCGGTGCCGCAACTATCCATATCAGTGCCGAAACTATCCATATCGGTGCCGCAACTGTCCATATCGGTGACGCAATTGTCCATATCGGGGCCGCAACTATCCATATCAGTGCCGCAACTGTCCATATCAGTGCCGCAACTGTCCATATCAGTGCCGAAACTGTCCATATCGGTGCCGCAACTGTCCATATCGGTGCCGCAACTGTCCATATCGGTGACGCAACTGTCCATATCGGTGCCGCAACTATCCATATCAGTGCCGCAACTGTCCATATCAGTGCCGCAACTGTCCATATTCTTTGCCGCAACTGTCAATATCAGTGCCGCAACTATCCATAACAGTGACGCAACTGTCAATATCAGTGCCGCAAATGTCCATATCAGTGCCGCAAATCATCCTCAGAATGATAGTCAAAAAGTATCAGTACGAGGATAACTGTTCGTATGAGTGCTGCAACTGTCCATATCGGTGCCGCAACTGTCCATATCGGTGCCGCAACTATCCATATCAGTGCCGAAACTGTCCATATCGGTGCCGAAACTGTCCATATCGGTGTCGCAACTGTCCATATCGGTGCCGCAACTATCCATATCAGTGCCGCAACTATCCATATCGGTGCCGCAACTGTCCATATCGGTGACGCAATTGTCCATATCGGGGCCGCAACTACCCATATCAGTGCCGCAACTGTCCATATCAGTGCCGCAACTGTCCATATCAGTGCCGCAACTGTCCATATCAGTGCCGCAACTGTCCATATCGGTGCCGAAACTGTCCATATAGGTGCAGCAACTGTCCATATCGGTGCCGCAACTGTCCATATCGGTGACGCAACTGTCCATATCGGTGCCGCAACTATCCATATCAGTGCCGAAACTGTCCATATCGGTGACGCAACTGTCCATGTCGGTGCCGCAACTGTCCATATCGGTGCCGCAACTATCCATATCAGTGCCGAAACTGTCCATATCGGTGACGCAACTGTCCATGTCGGTGCCGCAACTGTCCATATCGGTGACGCAATTGTCCATATCGGGGCCGCAACTATCCATATCAGTGCCGAAACTGTCCATATCGGTGACGCAACTGTCCATGTCGGTGCCGCAACTGTCCATATCGGTGCCGCAACTATCCATATCAGTGCCGAAACTGTCCATATCGGTGACGCAACTGTCCATGTCGGTGCCGCAACTGTCCATATCGGTGACGCAATTGTCCATATCGGGGCCGCAACTATCCATATCAGTGCCGCAACTGTCCATATCAGTGCCGCAACTCATCCTCAGAATGATAGTCAAAAAAGTATCAGTACGAGGATAACTGTTCGTATGAGTGCTGCAACTGTCCATATCGGTGCCGCAACTGTCCATATCGGTGCCGCAACTATCCATATCAGTGCCGAAACTGTCCATATCGGTGACGCAACTGTCCATGTCGGTGCCGCAACTGTCCATATCGGTGACGCAATTGTCCATATCGGGGCCGCAACTATCCATATCAGTGCCGCAACTGTCCATATCAGTGCCGCAACTCATCCTCGGACTGATACTCAAAAAGTATCAGTACGAGGATAACTGTTCGTATGAGTGCCTCAACTGTCCATATCGGTGCCGCAACTGTCCATATCGGTGCCCCAACTATCCATATCAGTGCCGAAACTGTCCATTTCGGTGCCGCAACTGTCCATATCGGTGCCGCAACTGTCCATATCGGTGACGCAATTGTCCATATCGGGCCGCAACCGTCCATATCGGTGCCGCAACTATCCATATCAGTGCCGCAACTGTCAATATCAGTGCCGCAACTGTCCATATCGGTGCCGCAACTGTCCATATCGGTGCCGAAACTGTCCATATCGGTGCCGCAACTGTCCATATCGGTG
Source organism: Rhizoglyphus robini (assembly GCA_023373905.1). NCBI lineage: Eukaryota > Metazoa > Arthropoda > Arachnida > Sarcoptiformes > Acaridae > Rhizoglyphus > Rhizoglyphus robini. Next base: position 27,720 of record JAKIJQ010000470.1, on the reverse strand, counting down.
CCGCAACTATCCATATCAGTGCCGCAACTATCCATATCGGTGCCGCAACTGTCCATATCGGTGACGCAATTGTCCATATCGGGGCCGCAACTATCCATATCAGTGCCGAAACTGTCCATTTCGGTGCCGCAACTGTCCATATCGGTGCCGCAACTGTCCATATCGGTGACGCAATTGTCCATATCGGGCCGCAACCGTCCATATCGGTGCCGCAACTATCCATATCAGTGCCGCAACTGTCAATATCAGTGCCGCAACTGTCCATATCGGTGCCGCAACTGTCCATATCGGTGCCGAAACTGTCCATATCGGTGCCGCAACTGTCCATATCGGTGCCGCAACTATCCATATCAGTGCCGCAACTATCCATTTCGGTGCCGCAACTGTCCATATCGGTGACGCAATTGTCCATATCGGGGCCGCAACTATCCATATCAGTGCCGCAACTGTCCATATCAGTGCCGCAACTGTCCATATCGGTGCCGCAACTGTCCATATCGGTGATGCAACTGTCCATATCGGTGCCGCAACTATCCATATCAGTGCCGCAACTATCCATATCGGTGCCGCAACTGTCCATATTGGTTACGCAATTGTCCATATCGGGGCCGCAACTATCCATATCAGTGCCGCAACTGTCCATATCAGTGCCGCAACTGTCCATATCAGTGCCGCAACTGTCCATATCGGTGCCGAAACTGTCCATATCGGTGCCGCAACTGTCCATATCGGTGCCGCAACTGTCCATATCGGTGACGCAACTGTCCATATCGGTGCCGCAACTATCCATATCAGTGCCGCAACTGTCCATATCGGTGCCGCAACTCATCCTCGGACTGATACTCAAAAAGTATCAGTACGAGGATAACTGTTCGTATGAGTGCTGCAACTGTCCATATCGGTGCCGCAACTGTCCATATCGGTGCCGCAACTATCCATATCAGTGCCGAAACTGTCCATATCGGTGACGCAACTGTCCATGTCGGTGCCGCAACTGTCCATATCGGTGACGCAATTGTCCATATCGGGGCCGCAACTATCCATATCAGTGCCGCAACTGTCCATATCAGTGCCGCAACTCATCCTCGGACTGATACTCAAAAAAGTATCAGTACGAGGATAACTGTTCGTATGAGTGCCTCAACTGTCCATATCGGTGCCGCAACTGTCCATATCGGTGCCCCAACTATCCATATCAGTGCCGAAACTGTCCATTTCGGTGCCGCAACTGTCCATATCGGTGCCGCAACTGTCCATATCGGTGACGCAATTGTCCATATCGGGCCGCAACCGTCCATATCGGTGCCGCAACTATCCATATCAGTGCCGCAACTGTCAATATCAGTGCCGCAACTGTCCATATCGGTGCCGCAACTGTCCATATCGGTGCCGAAACTGTCCATATCGGTGCCGCAACTGTCCATATCGGTGCCGCAACTATCCATATCAGTGCCGCAACTATCCATATCGGTGCCGCAACTGTCCATATCGGTGACGCAATTGTCCATATCGGGGCCGCAACTATCCATATCAGTGCCGAAACTGTCCATTTCGGTGCCGCAACTGTCCATATCGGTGCCGCAACTGTCCATATCGGTGACGCAATTGTCCATATCGGGCCGCAACCGTCCATATCGGTGCCGCAACTATCCATATCAGTGCCGCAACTGTCAATATCAGTGCCGCAACTGTCCATATCGGTGCCGCAACTGTCCATATCGGTGCCGAAACTGTCCATATCGGTGCCGCAACTGTCCATATCGGTGCCGCAACTATCCATATCAGTGCCGCAACTATCCATTTCGGTGCCGCAACTGTCCATATCGGTGACGCAATTGTCCATATCGGGGCCGCAACTATCCATATCAGTGCCGCAACTGTCCATATCAGTGCCGCAACTGTCCATATCGGTGCCGCAACTGTCCATATCGGTGATGCAACTGTCCATATCGGTGCCGCAACTATCCATATCAGTGCCGCAACTATCCATATCGGTGCCGCAACTGTCCATATTGGTGACGCAATTGTCCATATCGGGGCCGCAACTATCCATATCAGTGCCGCAACTGTCCATATCAGTGCCGCAACTGTCCATATCAGTGCCGCAACTGTCCATATCGGTGCCGAAACTGTCCATATCGGTGCCGCAACTGTCCATATCGGTGCCGCAACTGTCCATATCGGTGCCGCAACTATCCATATCAGTGCCGCAACTGTCCATATCGGTGCCGCAACTGTCCATATCAGTGCCGCAACTGTCCATATTCTTTGCCGCAACTGTCAATATCAGTGCCGCAACTATCCATAACAGTGACGCAACTGTCAATATCAGTGGCGGAAATGTCCATATCAGTGCCGCAAATCATCCTCAGAATGATAGTCAAAAAAGTATCAGTACGAGGATAACTGTTCGTATGAGTGCTGCAACTGTCCATATCGGTGCCGCAACTGTCCATATCGGTGCCGCAACTATCCATATCAGTGCCGAAACTGTCCATATCGGTGACGCAACTGTCCATGTCGGTGCCGCAACTGTCCATATCGGTGACGCAATTGTCCATATCGGGGCCGCAACTATCCATATCAGTGCCGCAACTGTCCATATCAGTGCCGCAACTCATCCTCGGGCTGATACTCAAAAAAGTATCAGTACGAGGATAACTGTTCGTATGAGTGCCGTAACTGTCCTTATCAGTGCCGCAACTGTCAATATCAGTGCCGCAACTGTCCATATCGGTGCCGCAACTGTCCATATCGGTGCCGAAACTGTCCATATCGGTGCCGCAACTGTCCATATCGGTGCCGCAACTATCCATATCAGTGCCGAAACTATCCATATCGGTGCCGCAACTGTCCATATCGGTGACGCAATTGTCCATATCGGGGCCGCAACTATCCATATCAGTGCCGCAACTGTCCATATCAGTGCCGCAACTGTCCATATCAGGGCCGAAACTGTCCATATCGGTGCCGCAACTGTCCATATCGGTGCCGCAACTGTCCATATCGGTGACGCAACTGTCCATATCGGTGCCGCAACTATCCATATCAGTGCCGCAACTGTCCATATCAGTGCCGCAACTGTCCATATTCTTTGCCGCAACTGTCAATATCAGTGCCGCAACTATCCATAACAGTGACGCAACTGTCAATATCAGTGCCGCAAATGTCCATATCAGTGCCGCAAATCATCTTCAGAATGATAGTCAAAAAAGTATCAGTACGAGGATAACTGTTCGTATGAGTGCTGCAACTGTCCATATCGGTGCCGCAACTGTCCATATCGGTGCCGCAACTATCCATATCAGTGCCGAAACTGTCCATATCGGTGACGCAACTGTCCATGTCGGTGCCGCAACTGTCCATATCGGTGACGCAATTGTCCATATCGGGGCCGCAACTATCCATATCAGTGCCGCAACTGTCCATATCAGTGCCGCAACTGTCCATATCGGTGCCGAAACTGTCCATATCGGTGCCGCAACTGTCCATATCGGTGCCGCAACTGTCCATATCGGTGACGCAACTGTCCATATCAGTGCCGCAACTGTCCATATCGGTGCCGAAACTGTCCATATCGGTGCCGCAACTGTCCATATCGGTGACGCAACTGTCCATATTCTTTGCCGCAACTGTCAATATCAGTGCCGCAACTATCCATAACAGTGACGCAACTGTCAATATCAGTGCCGCAAATGTCCATATCAGTGCCGCAAATCATCCTCAGAATGATAGTCAAAAAAGTATCAGTACGAGGATAACTGTTCGTATGAGTGCCGCAACTGTCCATATCGGTGCCGCAACTATCCATATCAGTGCCGAAACTGTCCATATCGGTGACGCAACTGTCCATGTCGGTGCCGCAACTGTCCATATCGGTGCCGCAACTGTCCATATCGGTGCCGCAACTATCCATATCAGTACCGAAACTGTCCATATCGGTGCCGCAACTGTCCATATCGGTGCCGCAACTGTCCATATCGGTGCCGCAACTATCCATATCAGTGCCGCAACTGTCAATATCAGTGCCGCAACTGTCCATACCAGTGCCGCAACTGTCTATATCGGTGCCGCAACTGTCCATATCGGTGCCGAAACTGTCCATATCGGTGACGCAACTGTCAATATCAGTGCCGCAAATGTCCATATCAGTGCCGCAAATCATCCTCAGAATGATAGTCAAAAAAGTATCAGTACGAGGATAACTGTTCGTATGAGTGCTGCAACTGTCCATATCGGTGCCGCAACTGTCCATATCGGTGCCGCAACTGTCCATATCGGTGACGCAATTGTCCATATCGGTGCCGCAACTGTCCATATCGGTGACGCAATTGTCCATATCGGGCCGCAACCGTCCATATCGGTGCCGCAACTATCCATATCAGTGCCGCAACTGTCAATATCAGTGCCGCAACTGTCCATATCGGTGCCGCAACTGTCCATATCGGTGACGCAATTGTCCATATCGGGGCCGCAACTATCCATATCAGTGCCGCAACTGTCCATATCAGTGCCGCAACTGTCCATATCAGTGCCGCAACTGTCCATATCGGTGCCGCAACTGTCCATATCGGTGCCGCAACTATCCATATCAGTGCCGCAACTGTCCATATCGGTGCCGCAACTGTCCATATCAGTGCCGCAACTGTCCATATTCTTTGCCGCAACTGTCAATATCAGTGCCGCAACTATCCATAACAGTGACGCAACTGTCAATATCAGTGCCGCAAATGTCCATATCAGTGCCGCAAATCATCCTCAGAATGATAGTCAAAAAAGTATCAGTACGAGGATAACTGTTCGTATGAGTGCCGCAACTGTCCATATCGGTGCCGCAACTGTTCATATCGGTGACGCAATTGTCCATATCGGGGCCGCAACCATCCATATCAGTGCCGCAACTGTCCATATCGGGCCGCAACCGTCCATATCGGTGCCGCAACTATCCATATCAGTGCCGCAACTGTCAATATCAGTGCCGCAACTGTCCATATCAGTGCCGCAACTCTATATTGGCCGATACCGTATGTATCGGCTATTTGATTGAACAAGCTTATCTCGGCCATGGAAATAGGTTAGATTCATCCTATTTCCATTGCCGCAACCATATGTATCGGCTGTTTGACTGAACAAACTTATCTCGGCCATGGAAATAGGTTAGATTCATCCTATTTCCATTGCCGCAACTGTCCATATCGGTGCCGCAACTGTCCATATCGGTGCCGCAACTATCCATGTCAGTGCCGCAACTCTATATTGGCCGATACCGTATGTATCGGCTATTTGAATGAACAAGTTTATCTCGGCCATGGAAATAGGTTAGATTCATCCTATTTTCATTGCCGTAACCATATGTATCGGCTGTTTGACTGAACAAACTTATCTCGGCCATGGAAATAGGTTAGATTCATCCTATTTCCATTTCCGCAACTGTCCATATCGGTGCCGCAACTGTCCATATCGGTGCCGCAACTGTCCATATCGGTGCCGCAACTATCCATATCAGTGCCGCAACTGTCAATATCAGTGCCGCAACTGTCCATATCAGTGCCGCAACTCTATATTGGCCGATACCGTATGTATCGGCTATTTGATTGAACAAGCTTATCTCGGCCATGGAAATAGGTTAGATTCATCTTATTTCCATTGCCGCAACCATATGTATCGGCTGTTTGACTGAACAAACTTATCTCGGCCATGGAAATAGGTTAGATTCATCCTATTTCCATTTCCGCAACTGTCCATATCGGTGCCGCAACTGTCCATATCGGTGCCGCAAATGTCCATATCGGTGCCGCAACTGTCCATATCGGTGCCGCAACTATCCATATCAGTGACGCAACTGTCCATATCGGTGCCGCAACTGTCCATATCAGTGCCGCAACTGTCCATAATCTTTGCCGCAACTGTCAATATCAGTGCCGCAACTATCCATATCGGTGCCGCAACTATCCATATCGGTGCCGCAACTGTCCATATCGGTGACGCAATTGTCCATATCGGGGCCGCAACTATCCATATCAGTGCCGCAACTGTCCATATCAGTGCCGCAACTGTCCATATCAGTGCCGCAACTGTCCATATCGGTGCCGCAACTGTCCATATCGGTGCCGCAACTGTCCATATCGGTGACGCAACTGTCCATATCGGTGCCGCAACTATCCATATCAGTGCCGCAACTGTCCATATCAGTGCCGCAACTGTCCATATTCTTTGCCGCAACTGTCAATATCAGTGCCGCAACTATCCATAACAGTGACGCAACTGTCAATATCAGTGCCGCAAATGTCCATATCAGTGCCGCAAATCATCTTCAGAATGATAGTCAAAAAAGTATCAGTACGAGGATAACTGTTCGTATGAGTGCTGCAACTGTCCATATCGGTGCCGCAACTGTCCATATCGGTGCCGCAACTATCCATATCAGTGCCGAAACTGTCCATATCGGTGACGCAACTGTCCATGTCGGTGCCGCAACTGTCCATATCGGTGACGCAATTGTCCATATCGGGGCCGCAACTATCCATATCAGTGCCGCAACTGTCCATATCAGTGCCGCAACTGTCCATATCGGTGCCGAAACTGTCCATATCGGTGCCGCAACTGTCCATATCGGTGCCGCAACTGTCCATATCGGTGACGCAACTGTCCATATCAGTGCCGCAACTGTCCATATCGGTGCCGAAACTGTCCATATCGGTGCCGCAACTGTCCATATCGGTGACGCAACTGTCCATATTCTTTGCCGCAACTGTCAATATCAGTGCCGCAACTATCCATAACAGTGACGCAACTGTCAATATCAGTGCCGCAAATGTCCATATCAGTGCCGCAAATCATCCTCAGAATGATAGTCAAAAAAGTATCAGTACGAGGATAACTGTTCGTATGAGTGCCGCAACTGTCCATATCGGTGCCGCAACTATCCATATCAGTGCCGAAACTGTCCATATCGGTGACGCAACTGTCCATGTCGGTGCCGCAACTGTCCATATCGGTGCCGCAACTGTCCATATCGGTGCCGCAACTATCCATATCAGTACCGAAACTGTCCATATCGGTGCCGCAACTGTCCATATCGGTGCCGCAACTGTCCATATCGGTGCCGCAACTATCCATATCAGTGCCGCAACTGTCAATATCAGTGCCGCAACTGTCCATACCAGTGCCGCAACTGTCTATATCGGTGCCGCAACTGTCCATATCGGTGCCGAAACTGTCCATATCGGTGACGCAACTGTCAATATCAGTGCCGCAAATGTCCATATCAGTGCCGCAAATCATCCTCAGAATGATAGTCAAAAAAGTATCAGTACGAGGATAACTGTTCGTATGAGTGCTGCAACTGTCCATATCGGTGCCGCAACTGTCCATATCGGTGCCGCAACTGTCCATATCGGTGACGCAATTGTCCATATCGGTGCCGCAACTGTCCATATCGGTGACGCAATTGTCCATATCGGGCCGCAACCGTCCATATCGGTGCCGCAACTATCCATATCAGTGCCGCAACTGTCAATATCAGTGCCGCAACTGTCCATATCGGTGCCGCAACTGTCCATATCGGTGACGCAATTGTCCATATCGGGGCCGCAACTATCCATATCAGTGCCGCAACTGTCCATATCAGTGCCGCAACTGTCCATATCAGTGCCGCAACTGTCCATATCGGTGCCGCAACTGTCCATATCGGTGCCGCAACTATCCATATCAGTGCCGCAACTGTCCATATCGGTGCCGCAACTGTCCATATCAGTGCCGCAACTGTCCATATTCTTTGCCGCAACTGTCAATATCAGTGCCGCAACTATCCATAACAGTGACGCAACTGTCAATATCAGTGCCGCAAATGTCCATATCAGTGCCGCAAATCATCCTCAGAATGATAGTCAAAAAGTATCAGTACGAGGATAACTGTTCGTATGAGTGCCGCAACTGTCCATATCGGTGCCGCAACTGTTCATATCGGTGACGCAATTGTCCATATCGGGGCCGCAACCATCCATATCAGTGCCGCAACTGTCCATATCGGGCCGCAACCGTCCATATCGGTGCCGCAACTATCCATATCAGTGCCGCAACTGTCAATATCAGTGCCGCAACTGTCCATATCAGTGCCGCAACTCTATATTGGCCGATACCGTATGTATCGGCTATTTGATTGAACAAGCTTATCTCGGCCATGGAAATAGGTTAGATTCATCCTATTTCCATTGCCGCAACCATATGTATCGGCTGTTTGACTGAACAAACTTATCTCGGCCATGGAAATAGGTTAGATTCATCCTATTTCCATTGCCGCAACTGTCCATATCGGTGCCGCAACTGTCCATATCGGTGCCGCAACTATCCATGTCAGTGCCGCAACTCTATATTGGCCGATACCGTATGTATCGGCTATTTGAATGAACAAGTTTATCTCGGCCATGGAAATAGGTTAGATTCATCCTATTTTCATTGCCGTAACCATATGTATCGGCTGTTTGACTGAACAAACTTATCTCGGCCATGGAAATAGGTTAGATTCATCCTATTTCCATTTCCCGCAACTGTCCATATCGGTGCCGCAACTGTCCATATCGGTGCCGCAACTGTCCATATCGGTGCCGCAACTATCCATATCAGTGCCGCAACTGTCAATATCAGTGCCGCAACTGTCCATATCAGTGCCGCAACTCTATATTGGCCGATACCGTATGTATCGGCTATTTGATTGAACAAGCTTATCTCGGCCATGGAAATAGGTTAGATTCATCTTATTTCCATTGCCGCAACCATATGTATCGGCTGTTTGACTGAACAAACTTATCTCGGCCATGGAAATAGGTTAGATTCATCCTATTTCCATTTCCGCAACTGTCCATATCGGTGCCGCAACTGTCCATATCGGTGCCGCAAATGTCCATATCGGTGCCGCAACTGTCCATATCGGTGCCGCAACTATCCATATCAGTGACGCAACTGTCCATATCGGTGCCGCAACTGTCCATATCAGTGCCGCAACTGTCCATAATCTTTGCCGCAACTGTCAATATCAGTGCCGCAACTATCCATATCGGTGCCGCAACTATCCATATCGGTGCCGCAACTGTCCATATCGGTGACGCAATTGTCCATATCGGGGCCGCAACTATCCATATCAGTGCCGCAACTGTCCATATCAGTGCCGCAACTGTCCATATCAGTGCCGCAACTGTCCATATCGGTGCCGCAACTGTCCATATCGGTGACGCAACTGTCCATATCGGTGCCGCAACTATCCATATCAGTGCCGCAACTGTCCATATCGGTGCCGCAACTGTCCATATCAGTGCCGCAACTGTCCATATTCTTTGCCGCAACTGTCAATATCAGTGCCGCAACTATCCATAACAGTGACGCAACTGTCAATATCAGTGCCGCAAATGTCCATATCAGTGCCGCAAATCATCCTCAGAATGATAGTCAAAAAAGTATCAGTACGAGGATAACTGTTCGTATGAGTGCCGCAACTGTCCATATCGGTGCCGCAACTATCCATATCAGTGCCGAAACTGTCCATATCGGTGACGCAACTGTCCATGTCGGTGCCGCAACTGTCCATATCGGTGCCGCAACTGTCCATATCGGTGCCGCAACTATCCATATCAGTACCGAAACTGTCCATATCGGTGCCGCAACTGTCCATATCGGTGCCGCAACTGTCCATATCGGTGACGCAATTGTCCATATCGGGGCCGCAACCATCCATATCAGTGCCGCAACTGTCCATATCGGGCCGCAACCGTCCATATCGGTGCCGCAACTATCCATATCAGTGCCGCAACTGTCAATATCAGTGCCGCAACTGTCCATATCAGTGCCGCAACTCTATATTGGCCGATACCGTATGTATCGGCTATTTGATTGAACAAGCTTATCTCGGCCATGGAAATAGGTTAGATTCATCCTATTTCCATTGCCTCAACCATATGTATCGGCTGTTTGACTGAACAAACTTATCTCGGCCATGGAAATAGGTTAGATTCATCCTATTTCCATTGCCGCAACTGTCCATATCGGTGCCGCAACTGTCCATATCGGTGCCGCAACTATCCATATCAGTGCCGCAACTCTATATTGGCCGATACCGTATGTATCGGCTATTTGAATGAACAAGTTTATCTCGGCCATGGAAATAGGTTAGATTCATCCTATTTCCATTGCCGCAACCATATGTATCGGCTGTTTGACTGAACAAACTTATCTCGGCCATGGAAATAGGTTAGATTCATCCTATTTCCATTTCCGCAACTGTCCATATCGGTGCCGCAACTGTCCATATCGGTGCCGCAACTGTCCATATCGGTGCCGCAACTATCCATATCAGTGCCGCAACTGTCAATATCAGTGCCGCAACTGTCCATATCAGTGCCGCAACTCTATATTGGCCGATACCGTATGTATCGGCTATTTGATTGAACAAGCTTATCTCGGCCATGGAAATAGGTTAGATTCATCCTATTTCCATTGCCGCAACCATATGTATCGGCTGTTTGACTGAACAAACTTATCTCGGCCATGGAAATAGGTTAGATTCATCCTATTTCCATTTCCGCAACTGTCCATATCGGTGCCGCAACTGTCCATATCGGTGCCGCAACTGTCCATATCGGTGCCGCAACTGTCCATATCGGTGCCGCAACTATCCATATCAGTGACGCAACTGTCCATATCGGTGCCGCAACTGTCCATATCAGTGCCGCAACTGTCCATAATCTTTGCCGCAACTGTCAATATCAGTGCCGCAACTATCCATATCGGTGCCGCAACTATCCATATCGGTGCCGCAACTGTCCATATCGGTGACGCAATTGTCCATATCGGGGCCGCAACTATCCATATCAGTGCCGCAACTGTCCATATCAGTGCCGCAACTGTCCATATCAGTGCCGCAACTGTCCATATCGGTGCCGCAACTGTCCATATCGGTGACGCAACTGTCCATATCGGTGCCGCAACTATCCATATCAGTGCCGCAACTGTCCATATCGGTGCCGCAACTGTCCATATCAGTGCCGCAACTGTCCATATTCTTTGCCGCAACTGTCAATATCAGTGCCGCAACTATCCATAACAGTGACGCAACTGTCAATATCAGTGCCGCAAATGTCCATATCAGTGCCGCAAATCATCCTCAGAATGATAGTCAAAAAGTATCAGTACGAGGATAACTGTTCGTATGAGTCCCGCAACTGTCCATATCAGTGCCGCAACTGTCCATATCGGTGCCGCAACTGTCCATATCGGTGCCGCAACTGTCCATATCGGTGCCGCAACTGTCCATATCGGTGCCGCAACTGTCCATATCGGTACCGCAACTATCCATATCAGTGCCGAAACTGTCCATATCGGTGCCGCAACTGTCCATATCGGTGCCGCAACTGTCCATATCGGTGACGCAATTGTCCATATCGGGGCCGCAACCATCCATATCAGTGCCGCAACTGTCCATATCGGGCCGCAACCGTCCATATCGGGGCCGCAACTATCCATATCAGTGCCGCAACTGTCAATATCAGTGCCGTAACTGTCCATATCAGTGCCGCAACTCTATATTGGCCGATACCGTATATATCGGCTATTTGATTGAACAAGTTTATCTTGGCAATGGAAATAGGTTAGATTCATCCTATTTCCATTGCCGCAACCATATGTATCGGCTGTTTGACTGAACAAACTTATCTCGGCCATGGAAATAGGTTAGATTCATCCTATTTCCATTGCCGCAACTGTCCATATCGGTGCCGCAACTATCCATATCAGTGCCGCAACTCTATATTGGCCGATACCGTATATATCGGCTATTTGATTGAACAAGTTTATCTTGGCAATGGAAATAGGTTAGATTCATCCTATTTCCATTGCGGCAACCATATGTATCGTCTGTTTGACTGAACGAGCTTATCTCGGCCATGGAAATAGGTTAGATTCATCCTATTTCCATTGCGGCAACCATATGTATCGGCTGTTTGACTGAACAAACTTATCTCGGCCATGGAAATAGGTTAGATTCATCCTATTTCCATTACTGCAACTGTCCATATCGGTGCCGCAACTGTCCATATCGGTGCCGCAACTGTCCATATCGGTGCCGCAACTGTCCATATCGGTGCCGCAACTATCCATATCAGTGACGCAACTGTCCATATCGGTGCCGCAACTGTCCATATCAGTGCCGCAACTGTCCATAATCTTTGCCGCAACTGTCAATATCAGTGCCGCAACTATCCATATCGGTGCCGCAACTATCCATATCGGTGCCGCAACTGTCCATATCGGTGACGCAATTGTCCATATCGGGGCCGCAACTATCCATATCAGTGCCGCAACTGTCCATATCAGTGCCGCAACTGTCCATATCAGTGCCGCAACTGTCCATATCGGTGCCGCAACTGTCCATATCGGTGACGCAACTGTCCATATCGGTGCCGCAACTATCCATATCAGTGCCGCAACTGTCCATATCGGTGCCGCAACTGTCCATATCAGTGCCGCAACTGTCCATATTCTTTGCCGCAACTGTCAATATCAGTGCCGCAACTATCCATAACAGTGACGCAACTGTCAATATCAGTGCCGCAAATGTCCATATCAGTGCCGCAAATCATCCTCAGAATGATAGTCAAAAAAGTATCAGTACGAGGATAACTGTTCGTATGAGTGCCGCAACTGTCCATATCGGTGCCGCAACTATCCATATCAGTGCCGAAACTGTCCATATCGGTGACGCAACTGTCCATGTCGGTGCCGCAACTGTCCATATCGGTGCCGCAACTGTCCATATCGGTGCCGCAACTATCCATATCAGTACCGAAACTGTCCATATCGGTGCCGCAACTGTCCATATCGGTGCCGCAACTGTCCATATCGGTGACGCAATTGTCCATATCGGGGCCGCAACCATCCATATCAGTGCCGCAACTGTCCATATCGGGCCGCAACCGTCCATATCGGTGCCGCAACTATCCATATCAGTGCCGCAACTGTCAATATCAGTGCCGCAACTGTCCATATCAGTGCCGCAACTCTATATTGGCCGATACCGTATGTATCGGCTATTTGATTGAACAAAGCTTATCTCGGCCATGGAAATAGGTTAGATTCATCCTATTTCCATTGCCGCAACCATATGTATTGGCTGTTTGACTGAACAAACTTATCTCGGCCATGGAAATAGGTTAGATTCATCCTATTTCCATTGCCGCAACTGTCCATATCGGTGCCGCAACTGTCCATATCGGTGCCGCAACTATCCATATCAGTGCCGCAACTCTATATTGGCCGATACCGTATGTATCGGCTATTTGAATGAACAAGTTTATCTCGGCCATGGAAATAGGTTAGATTCATCCTATTTCCATTGCCGCAACCATATGTATCGGCTGTTTGACTGAACAAACTTATCTCGGCCATGGAAATAGGTTAGATTCATCCTATTTCCATTTCCGCAACTGTCCATATCGGTGCCGCAACTGTCCATATCGGTGCCGCAACTGTCCATATCGGTGCCGCAACTATCCATATCAGTGCCGCAACTGTCAATATCAGTGCCGCAACTGTCCATATCAGTGCCGCAACTCTATATTGGCCGATACCGTATGTATCGGCTATTTGATTGAACAAGCTTATCTCGGCCATGGAAATAGGTTAGATTCATCTTATTTCCATTGCCGCAACCATATGTATCGGCTGTTTGACTGAACAAACTTATCTCGGCCATGGAAATAGGTTAGATTCATCCTATTTCCATTTCCGCAACTGTCCATATCGGTGCCGCAACTGTCCATATCGGTGCCGCAACTGTCCATATCGGTGCCGCAACTGTCCATATCGGTGCCGCAACTATCCATATCAGTGACGCAACTGTCCATATCGGTGCCGCAACTGTCCATATCAGTGCCGCAACTGTCCATAATCTTTGCCGCAACTGTCAATATCAGTGCCGCAACTATCCATATCGGTGCCGCAACTATCCATATCGGTGCCGCAACTGTCCATATCGGTGACGCAATTGTCCATATCGGGGCCGCAACTATCCATATCAGTGCCGCAACTGTCCATATCAGTGCCGCAACTGTCCATATCAGTGCCGCAACTGTCCATATCGGTGCCGCAACTGTCCATATCGGTGACGCAACTGTCCATATCGGTGCCGCAACTATCCATATCAGTGCCGCAACTGTCCATATCGGTGCCGCAACTGTCCATATCAGTGCTGCAACTGTCCATATTCTTTGCCGCAACTGTCAATATCAGTGCCGCAACTATCCATAACAGTGACGCAACTGTCAATATCAGTGCCGCAAATGTCCATATCAGTGCCGCAAATCATCCTCAGAATGATAGTCAAAAAAGTATCAGTACGAGGATAACTGTTCGTATGAGTGCCGCAACTGTCCATATCGGTGCCGCAACTATCCATATCAGTGCCGAAACTGTCCATATCGGTGACGCAACTGTCCATGTCGGTGCCGCAACTGTCCATATCGGTGCCGCAACTGTCCATATCGGTGCCGCAACTATCCATATCAGTATCGAAACTGTCCATATCGGTGCCGCAACTGTCCATATCGGTGCCGCAACTGTCCATATCGGTGACGCAATTGTCCATATCGGGGCCGCAACCATCCATATCAGTGCCGCAACTGTCCATATCGGGCCGCAACCGTCCATATCGGTGCCGCAACTATCCATATCAGTGCCGCAACTGTCAATATCAGTGCCGCAACTGTCCATATCAGTGCCGCAACTCTATATTGGCCGATACCGTATGTATCGGCTATTTGATTGAACAAGCTTATCTCGGCCATGGAAATAGGTTAGATTCATCCTATTTCCATTGCCGCAACCATATGTATCGGCTGTTTGACTGAACAAACTTATCTCGGCCATGGAAATAGGTTAGATTCATCCTATTTCCATTGCCGCAACTGTCCATATCGGTGCCGCAACTATCCATATCAGTGCCGCAACTCTATATTGGCCGATACCGTATGTATCGGCTATTTGAATGAACAAGTTTATATTGGCCATGGAAATAGGTTAGATTCATCCTATTTCCATTGCCGCAACCATATGTATCGGCTGTTTGACTGAACAAACTTATCTCGGCCATGGAAATAGGTTAGATTCATCCTATTTCCATTTCCGCAACTGTCCATATCGGTGCCGCAACTGTCCATATCGGTGCCGCAACTGTCCATATCGGTACCACAACTCTATATTGGCCGATACCGTATGTATCGGCTATTTGATTGAACAAGCTTATCTCGGCCATGGAAATAGGTTAGAGTCATCCTATTTCCATTGCCGCAACCATATGTGTCGGCTGTTTGACTGAACAAACTTATCTCGGCCATGGAAATAGGTTAGATTCATCCTATTTCCATTTCCGCAACTGTCCATATCGGTGCCGCAACTGTCCATATCGGTGCCGCAACTGTCCATATCGGTGCCGCAACTGTCCATATCGATGCCGCAACTATCCATATCAGTGACGCAACTGTCCATATCGGTGCCGCAACTGTCCATATCAGTGCCGCAACTGTCCATAATCTTTGCCGCAACTGTCAATATCAGTGCCGCAACTATCCATATCGGTGCCGCAACTATCCATATCGGTGCCGCAACTGTCCATATCGGTGACGCAATTGTCCATATCGGGGCCGCAACTATCCATATCAGTGCCGCAACTGTCCATATCAGTGCCGCAACTGTCCATATCAGTGCCGCAACTGTCCATATCGGTGCCGCAACTGTCCATATCGGTGACGCAACTGTCCATATCGGTGCCGCAACTATCCATATCAGTGCCGCAACTGTCCATATCGGTGCCGCAACTGTCCATATCAGTGCCGCAACTGTCCATATTCTTTGCCGCAACTGTCAATATCAGTGCCGCAACTATCCATAACAGTGACGCAACTGTCAATATCAGTGCCGCAAATGTCCATATCAGTGCCGCAAATCATCCTCAGAATGATAGTCAAAAAAGTATCAGTACGAGGATAACTGTTCGTATGAGTGCCGCAACTGTCCATATCGGTGCCGCAACTATCCATATCAGTGCCGAAACTGTCCATATCGGTGACGCAACTGTCCATGTCGGTGCCGCAACTGTCCATATCGGTGCCGCAACTGTCCATATCGGTGCCGCAACTATCCATATCAGTACCGAAACTGTCCATATCGGTGCCGCAACTGTCCATATCGGTGCCGCAACTGTCCATATCGGTGACGCAATTGTCCATATCGGGGCCGCAACCATCCATATCAGTGCCGCAACTGTCCATATCGGGCCGCAACCGTCCATATCGGTGCCGCAACTATCCATATCAGTGCCGCAACTGTCAATATCAGTGCCGCAACTGTCCATATCAGTGCCGCAACTCTATATTGGCCGATACCGTATGTATCGGCTATTTGATTGAACAAGCTTATCTCGGCCATGGAAATAGGTTAGATTCATCCTATTTCCATTGCCGCAACCATATGTATCGGCTGTTTGACTGAACAAACTTATCTCGGCCATGGAAATAGGTTAGATTCATCCTATTTCCATTGCCGCAACTGTCCATATCGGTGCCGCAACTGTCCATATCGGTGCCGCAACTATCCATATCAGTGCCGCAACTCTATATTGGCCGATACCGTATGTATCGGCTATTTGAATGAACAAGTTTATCTCGGCCATGGAAATAGGTTAGATTCATCCTATTTCCATTTCCGCAACCATATGTATCGGCTGTTTGACTGAACAAACTTATCTCGGCCATGGAAATAGGTTAGATTCATCCTATTTCCATTTCCGCAACTGTCCATATCGGTGCCGCAACTGTCCATATCGGTGCCGCAACTGTCCATATCGGTGCCGCAACTATCCATATCAGTGCCGCAACTGTCAATATCAGTGCCGCAACTGTCCATATCAGTGCCGCAACTCTATATTGGCCGATACCGTATGTATCGGCTATTTGATTGAACAAGCTTATCTCGGCCATGGAAATAGGTTAGATTCATCCTATTTCCATTGCCGCAACCATATGTATCGGCTGTTTGACTGAACAAACTTATCTCGGCCATGGAAATAGGTTAGATTCATCCTATTTCCATTTCCGCAACTGTCCATATCGGTGCCGCAACTGTCCATATCGGTGCCGCAACTGTCCATATCGGTGCCGCAACTGTCCATATCGGTGCCGCAACTATCCATATCAGTGCCGCAACTGTCAATATCAGTGCTGCAACTGTCCATATCAGTGCCGCAACTCTATATTGGCCGATACCGTATGTATCGGCTATTTGATTGAACAAGCTTATCTCGGCCATGGAAATAGGTTAGATTCATCCTATTTCCATTGCCGCAACCATATGTATCGGCTGTTTGACTGAACAAACTTATCTCGGCCATGGAAATAGGTTAGATTCATCCTATTTCCATTGCCGAAACTGTCCATATCGGTGCCGCAACTGTCCATATCGGTGCCGCAACTATCCATATCAGTGCCGCAACTCTATATTGGCCGATACCGTATGTATCGGCTATTTGAATGAACAAGTTTATCTCGGCCATGGAAATAGGTTAGATTCATCCTATTTCCATTGCCGCAACCATATGTATCGGCTGTTTGACTGAACAAACTTATCTCGGCCATGGAAATAGGTTAGATTCATCCTATTTCCATTTCCGCAACTGTCCATATCGGTGCCGCAACTGTCCATATCGGTGCCGCAACTGTCCATATCGGTGCCGCAACTATCCATATCAGTGCCGCAACTGTCCATATCGGTGCCGCAACTGTCCATATCGGTGCCGCAACTCTATATTGGCCGATACCGTATGTATCGGCTATTTGATTGAACAAGCTTATCTCGGCCATGGAAATAGGTTAGATTCATCCTATTTCCATTGCCGCAACCATATGTATCGGCTGTTTGACTGAACAAACTTATCTCGGCCATGGAAATAGGTTAGATTCATCCTATTTCCATTTCCGCAACTGTCCATATCGGTGCCGCAACTGTCCATATCGGTGCCGCAACTGTCCATATCGGTGCCGCAACTATCCATATCGGTGCCGCAACTATCCATATCAGTGCCGCAACTGTCCATATTCTTTGCCGCAACTGTCAATATCAGTGCCGCAACTATCCATATCAGTGCCGCAACTCTATATTGGCCGATACCGTATGTATCGTCTATTTGATTGAACAAGCTTATCTCGGCCATGGAAAAAGATTAGATTCATCCTATTTCCATTGCCGAAACTGTCCATATCGGTGCCGCAACTGTCCATATCGGTGCCGCAACTATCCATATCAGTGCCGCAACTCTATATTGGCCGATACCGTATGTATCGGCTATTTGAATGAACAAGTTTATCTCGGCCATGGAAATAGGTTAGATTCATCCTATTTCCATTGCCGCAACCATATGTATCGGCTGTTTGACTGAACAAACTTATCTCGGCCATGGAAATAGGTTAGATTCATCCTATTTCCATTTCCGCAACTGTCCATATCGGTGCCGCAACTGTCCATATCGGTGCCGCAACTGTCCATATCGGTGCCGCAACTATCCATATCAGTGCCGCAACTGTCAATATCAGTGCCGCAACTGTCCATATCAGTGCCGCAACTCTATATTGGCCGATACCGTATGTATCGTCTATTTGATTGAACAAGCTTATCTCGGCCATGGAAAAAGATTAGATTCATCCTATTTCCATTGCCGCAACCATATGAATCGGCTGTTTGACTGAACAAACTTATCTCGGCCATGGAAATAGGTTAGATTCATCCTATTTCCATTGCCGCAACTTGTGCATATCGGTGCCGCAACTGTCCATATCGGTGCCGCAAATGTCCATATCGGTGCCGCAACTATCCATATCAGTGACGCAACTGTCCATATCAGTGCCGCAACTGTCCATATTCTTTGCCGCAACTGTCAATATCAGTGCCGCAACTATCCATAACAGTGACGCAACTGTCAATATCAGTGCCGCAAATGTCCATATCAGTGCCGCAAATCATCCTCAGAATGATAGTCAAAAAAGTATCAGTACGAGGATAACTGTTCGTATGAGTGCCGCAACTGTCCATATCGGTGCCGCAACTATCCATATCAGAGCCGAAACTGTCCATATCGGTGACGCAACTGTCCATGTCGGTGCCGCAACTGTCCATATCGGTGCCGCAACTATCCATATCAGTACCGAAACTGTCCATATCGGTGCCGCAACTGTCCATATCGGTGCCGCAACTGTCCATATCGGTGACGCAATTGTCCATATCGGGGCCGCAACCATCCATATCAGTGCCGCAACTGTCCATATCGGGCCGCAACCGTCCATATCGGTGCCGCAACTATCCATATCAGTGCCGCAACTGTCAATATCAGTGCCGCAACTGTCCATATCAGTGCCGCAACTCTATATTGGCCGATACCGTATGTATCGGCTATTTGATTGAACAAGCTTATCTCGGCCATGGAAATAGGTTAGATTCATCCTATTTCCATTGCCGCAACCATATGTATCGGCTGTTTGACTGAACAAACTTATCTCGGCCATGGAAATAGGTTAGATTCATCCTATTTCCATTGCCGCAACTGTCCATATCGGTGCCGCAACTGTCCATATCGGTGCCGCAACTATCCATATCAGTGCCGCAACTCTATATTGGCCGATACCGTATGTATCGGCTATTTGAATGAACAAGTTTATCTCGGCCATGGAAATAGGTTAGATTCATCCTATTTCCATTGCCGCAACCATATGTATCGGCTGTTTGACTGAACAAACTTATCTCGGCCATGGAAATAGGTTAGATTCATCCTATTTCCATTTCCGCAACTGTCCATATCGGTGCCGCAACTGTCCATATCGGTGCCGCAACTGTCCATATCGGTGCCGCAACTATCCATATCAGTGCCGCAACTGTCAATATCAGTGCCGCAACTGTCCATATCAGTGCCGCAACTGTCCATATTCCGGTGCCGCAACTGTCGCATATCAGTGCCTGACAACTTATCCCGGCCATGGAAATAGGTGACGCAACTGTCCTATATCCATTGCCGCAACCATCCATATCGGCTGCTTGAACTGAACATACTCAGTGCCGGCCAAATGGCAAATACGGTGATGCAATGTCCTATATCGAGTGCCGCAACTGTCCATATCGGTGTCTGCAACTATCCATATCAGTGCCGCAACTGTCCATATCGGTTAGACGCAACTGTCCTATATCCAGTGCCGCAACTGTCCATATCGGTGCCGCAACTGTCCATATCGGTGCCGCAACTATCCATATCAGTGCCGCAACTGTCCATATCAGTGCCGCAAACCGTCCATATCGGCTCGAATTGATCATGATCAGTAAAAAGTTTATCTCGGCCACTGGCCATATGAGTGCGCAACTCATCCTATATCCAGTGCCGCAACTGTCCATATCGTATCGGCTGTTTGACTACAAACTTATCCTCGGCCATGGAAATAGGTTCAGATTCATCCTATTTCCATTTCCGCAACTGTCCATATCGGTGCCGCAACTGTCCATATCGGTGCCGCAACTGTCCATATCGGTGCCGCAACTATCCATATCGGTGCCGCAACTGTCCATATCAGTGCCGCAACTGTCCATATCAGTGCCGCAACTGCCCATATTGGCCGATACCGTATGTATCGGCTATTTGATTAACAAGTTATCTCGGCCGGGAAATAGGTTAGATTCATCCTATTTCCATTGCCGCAAATATGTATCGGCTGTTTGACTGAACAAACTTCTCGGCTGGAAAAATTAAATTCATCCTATTTCCATTTTCCGCAACTGTCCATATCGGTGCCGCAACTATCCATATCGGTGCCGCAACTGTCCATATCGGTGCCGCAACTGTCCATATCGGTGCCGCAACTATCCATATCGGTGCCGCAACTGTCCATATCGGTGCCGAAACTGTCCATATCGGTGCCGCAACTGTCCATATCGGATTTGCCGCAACTATCCATATCGGTGACGCAATTGTCCATATCGGGGCCGCAACTATCCATATCCAGTGCCGCAACTGTCCATATCGGTGCCGAAACTGTCCATATCGGTGCCGCAACTGTCCATATCGGTGACGCAATTGTCCATATCGGGGCCGCAACTGTCCATATCGGTGCCGCAACTGTCCATATCGGTGACGCAATTGTCCATATCGGGGCCGCAACTATCCATATCAGTGCCGCAACTGTCCATATCGGTGCCGCAACTGTCCATATCAGTGCCGCAACTGTCCATATCGGTGCCGCAACTATCCATATCGGTGCCGCAACTGTCCATATCGGTGCCGAAACTGTCCATATCGGTGACGCAATTGTCCATATCGGGGCCGCAACTATCCATATCAGTGCCGCAACTGTCCATATCAGTGCCGCAACTGTCCATATCAGTGCCGCAACTCATCCTCGGGCTGATACTCAAAAAAGTATCAGTACGAGGATAACTTGTTCGTATGAGTGCTGCAACTGTCCATATCGGTGCCGCAACTATCCATATCAGTGCCGAAACTGTCCATATCGGTGACGCAACTGTCCATGTCGGTGCCGCAACTGTCCATATCGGTGACGCAATTGTCCATATCGGGGCCGCAACTATCCATATCAGTGCCGCAACTGTCCATATCAGTGCCGCAACTCATCCTCGGACTGATACTCAAAAAAGTATCAGTACGAGGATAACTGTTCGTATGAGTGCCTCAACTGTCCATATCGGTGCCGCAACTATCCATATCAGTGCCGCAACTGTCAATATCAGTGCCGCAACTGTCCATATCAGTGCCGCAACTGTCCATATCGGTGCCGAAACTGTCCATATCGGTGCCGCAACTGTCCATATCGGTGCCGCAACTGTCCATATCAGTGCCGCAACTGTCCATATCGGTGCCGCAACTATCCATATTAGTGCCGCAACTATCCATATCAGTGCCGCAACTGTCCATATCGGTGCCGCAACTATCCATATCGGTGCCGCAACTGTCCATATCGGTGCCGAAACTGTCCATATCGGTGACGCAATTGTCCATATCGGGGCCGCAACTATCCATATCAGTGCTGCAATTGTCCATATTGGTGCCGCAACTGTCCATATCGGTGCCGCAACTATCCATATCAGTACCGAAACTGTCCATATCGGTGCCGAAACTGTCCATATCGGTGACGCAATTGTCCATATCGGGGCCGCAACTATCCATATCAGTGCCGCAACTGTCCATATCGGTGCCGCAACTATCCATATCGGTGCCGCAACTGTCCATATCGGTGCCGAAACTGTCCATATCGGTGACGCAATTGTCCATATCGGGGCCGCAACTATCCATATCAGTGCCGCAACTGTCCATATCGGTGCCGCAACTGTCCATATCGGTGCCGCAACTATCCATATCAGTACCGCAACTATCCATTTCAGTGCCGCAACTGTCCATATCAGTGCCGCAACTCATCCTCGGACTGATACTCAAAAAAGTATCAGTACGAGGATAACTGTTCGTATGAGTGCCTCAACTGTCCATATCGGTGCCGCAACTGTCCATATCGGTGCCCCAACTATCCATATCAGTGCCGAAACTGTCCATATCGGTGCCGCAACTGTCCATATCGGTGACGCAACTGTCAATATCAGTGCCGCAACTGTCCATATCGGTGCCGCAACTGTCCATATCGGTGCCGAAACTGTCCATATCGGTGCCGCAACTGTCCATATCAGTGCCGCAACTCTATATTGGCCGATACCGTATGTATCGGCTATTTGATTGAACAAGCTTATCTCGGCCATGGAAATAGGTTAGATTCATCCTATTTCCATTGCCGCAACTTCAATATTGTCCGATACCACATGTATCGGCTATTTGATTGAACAAGCTTATCTCGCAAATGGAAATAGGTTAGATTCATCCTATTTCCATTGCGGCAACCATATGTATCGGCTTTTTGACTGAACAAACTTATCTCGGCCATGGAAATAGGTTAGATTCATCCTATTTCCATTGCCGCAACTGTCCATATCGGTGCCGCAACTGTCCATATCGGTGCGGCAACTGTCAATATCAGTGCCGCAACTGTCCATATCAGTGCCGCAACTCATCCTCGGACTGATACTCAAAAAAGTATCAGTACGAGGATAACTGTTCGTATGAGTGTTTCAACTGTCCATATCAGTACCGCAACTGTCCATATCGGTGCCGAAACTGTCCATATCGGTGCCGCAACTGTCCATATCGGTGCCGCACCTTCCATATCGGTGCCGCAAAGATCCATATCGGTGACGCAACTATCCATATCAGTGCCGCAACTGTCCATAACAGTACCGCAACTGTCCATATCAGTGCCGCAAACGTCCATATCGGTGCCGCAACTATCCATATCAGTGCCGCAACTGTCAATATCAGTGCCGCAACTCTATATTGGCCGATACCGTATGTATCGGCTATTTGATTGAACAAGCTTATCTCGGCCATGGAAATAGGTTAGATTCATCCTATTTCCATTGCCGCAACCATATGTATCGGCTGTTTAGATAAACAAATTTATCTCGGCCATGGAAATAGGTTAGATTCATCCTATTTCCATTGCCGCAACTCAATATTGTCCGATACCACATGTATCGGCTATTTGATTTAACAAGCTTATCTCGAAAATGGAAATAGATTAGATTCATCCTATTTCCATTGCGGCAACCATATGTATCGGCTGTTTAGATGAACAAATTTATCTCGGCCATGGAAATAGGTTAGATTCATCCTATTTCCATTGCCGCAACTGTCCATATCGGTGCCGAAACTGTCCATATCGGTGCCGCAACTGTCCATATCGGTGCCGCAACTGTCCATATCGGTGCCGCAACTGTCCATATCGGTGCCGCAAAGATCCATATCGGTGACGCAATTGTCCATATCGGGGCCGCAACTGTCCATATCGGTGCGGCAACTGTCAATATCAATGCCGCAACTGTCCATATCAGTGCCGCAACTCATCCTCGGACTCAAAAAAGTATCAGTACGAGGATAACTGTTCGTATGAGTGCTTCAACTGTCCATATCAGTACCGCAACTGTCCATATCGGTGCCGCAACTGTCGATATCGGTGCCGCAACTGTCCATATCGGTGACGCAATTGTCCATATCGGGGCCGCAACTATCCATATCAGTGCCGCAACTGTCAATATCACTGCCGCAACTGTCCATATCAGCGCCGAAAATCATCGTCAGACTGATACTCAAAAAAGTATCAGTACGAGGATAACTGTTCGTATGAGTGCTGCAACTGTCCAATACGGTGCCGCAACTGTCCATATCGGTGCCGCAACTATCCATATCAGTGCCGAAACTGTCCATATCGGTGCCGCAACTGTCGATATCGGTGCCGCAACTGTCCATATCGGTGCCGCAACTATCCATATCAGTGCTGCCACTGTCCATATCAGTGCCGCAAACGTCCATATCGGTGCCGCAACTATCCATATCAGTGCCGCAACTGTCAATATCAGTGCCGCAACTCTATATTGGCCGATACCACATGTATCGGCTATTTGATTGAACAAGCTTATCTCGCAAATGGAAATAGGTTAGATTCATCCTATTTCCATTGCGGCAACCATATGTATCGGCTGTTTGACTGAACAAACTTATCTCGGCCATGGAAATAGGTTAGATTCATCCTATTTCCATTGCCGCAACTGTCCATATCGGTGCCGCAACTGTCCATATCGGTGCGGCAACTGTCAATATCAGTGCCGCAACTGTCCATATCGGTGCCGAAACTGTCCATATCGGTGCCGCAACTATCCATATCAGTGCCGAAATTGTCCATATCGGTGCCGCAACTGTCCATATCGGTGCGGCAACTGTCAATATCAGTTCCGCAACTGTCCATATCGGTGCCGCAACTGTCCATATCGGTGCGGCAACTGTCAATATCAGTGCCGCAACTGTCCATATCGGTGCCGCAACTGTCCATATCGGTGCCGCAACTATCCATATCAGTGCCGAAACTGTCCATATCGGTGCCGCAACTGTCGATATCGGTGACGCAACTGTCCATATCGGTGACGCAATTGTCCATATCGGGGCCGCAACTATCCATATCAGTGACGCAACTGTCAATATCACTGCCGCAACTGTCCATATCAGTGCCGCAACTCTATATTGGCCGATACCGTATGTATCGGCTATTTGATTGATCAAGCTTATCTCGGCCATGGAAATAGGTTAGATTCAGCCTATTTCCATTGCCGCAACTGTCCATATCGGTGCCGCAACTGTCCATATCGGTGCCGAAACTGGTCCCATATCGGTGCCGCAACTGTCCATATCGGTGCCGCAACTATCCATATCAGTGCCGCAACTGTCAATATCGGTGCCGAAACTGTCCATATCGGTGCCGCAACTGTCCAAATCGGTGCCGCAACTGTCCATATCGGTGACGCAATTGTCCATATCGGGGCCGCAACTATCCATATCAGTGCCGCAACTGTCAATATCGGTGCCGCAACTGTCCATATCGGTGCCGCAACTATCCATATCAGTGACGCAACTGTCCATATCGGTGCCGCAACTGTCCATATCAGTGCCGCAACTGTCCATATTCTTTTGCCGCAACTGTCAATATCAGTGCCGCAACTATCCATAACAGTGACGCAACTGTCAATATCAGTGCCGCAAATGTCCATATCAGTGCCGCAAATCATCCTCAGAATGATAGTCAAAAAAGTATCAGTACGAGAATAAATGTTCGTTTGAGTGCTGCAACTGTCCCATATCGGTGCCGCAACTATCCATATCAGTGCCGAAACTGTCCATATCGGTGACGCAACTGTCCATGTCGGTGCCGCAACTGTCCCATATCGGTGACGCAACTGTCCATATCGGGGCCGCAACTATCCATATCAGTGCCGCAACTGTCCATATCAGTGCCGCAACTCATCCTCGGACTGATACTCAAAAAAGTATCAGTACGAGGATAACTGTTCGTATGAGTGCCTCAACTGTCCATATCGGTGCCGCAACTGTCCATATCGGTGCCGGAAACTGTCCATATCAGTGCCGAAACTGTCCATATCGGTGCCGCAACTGTCCATATCGGTGCCGCAACTGTCCATATCGGTGCCGCAACTATCCATAACAGTGACGCAACTGTCAATATCAGTGCCGCAAATGTCCATATCAGTGCCGCAAATCATCCTCAGAATGATAGTCAAAAAGTATCAGTACGAGAATAAATGTTCGTTTGAGTGCTGCAATTGTCCATATCGGGGCCGCAACTATCCATATCAGTGCCGCAACTGTCAATATCAGTGCCGCAAATCATCCTCAGAATGATAGTCAAAAAAGTATCAGTACGAGAATAAATGTTCGTTTGAGTGCTGCAACTGTCCATATCGGTGCCGCAACTATCCATATCAGTGCCGAAACTGTCCATATCGGTGACGCAACTGTCCATGTCGGTGCCGCAACTGTCCATATCGGTGACGCAATTGTCCATATCGGGGCCGCAACTATCCATATCAGTGCCGCAACTGTCCATATCAGTGCCGCAACTCATCCTCGGACTGATACTCAAAAGTATCAGTACGAGGATAACTGTTCGTATGAGTGCCTCAACTGTCCATATCGGTGCCGCAACTGTCCATATCGGTGCCGCAACTGTCCATATCGGTGCCGAAACTGTCCATATCAGTGCCGAAACTGTCCAAATCGGTGCCGCAACTATCCATAACAGTGACGCAACTGTCAATATCAGTGCCGCAAATCATCCTCAGAATGATAGTCAAAAAAGTATCAGTACGAGAATAAATGTTCGTTTGAGTGCCGCAACTGTCCATATCAGTGCCGCAACTGTCCATATCGGTGCCAAAACTGTCCATATCGGTGCCGCAACTGTCCATATCGGTGCCGCAACTGTCCATATCGGTGACGCAATTGTCCATATCGGGGCCGCAACTATCCATATCAGTGCCGCAACTGTCAATATCAGTGCCGCAAATGTCCATATCAGTGCCGCAAATCATCCTCAGAATGATAGTCAAAAAAGTATCAGTACGAGAATAAATGTTCGTATGAGTGCTGCAACTGTCCATATCGGTGCCGCAACTATCCATATCAGTGCCGAAACTGTCCATATCGGTGACGCAACTGTTCATGTCGGTGCCGCAACTGTCCATATCGGTGACGCAATTGTCCATATCGGGGCCGCAACTATCCATATCAGTGCCGCAACTGTCCATATCAGTGCCGCAACTCATCCTCGGACTGATACTCAAAAAGTATCAGTACGAGGATAACTGTTCGTATGAGTGCCTCAACTGTCCATATCGGTGCCGCAACTGTCCATATCGGTGCCGAAACTGTCCATATCAGTGCCCGAAACTGTCCATATCGGTGCCGCAACTGTCCATATCGGTGCCGCAACTGTCCATATCGGTGACGCAATTGTCCATATCGGGCCGCAACCGTCCATATCGGTGCCGCAACTATCCATATCAGTGCCGCAACTGTCAATATCAGTGCCGCAACTGTCCATATCGGTGCCGCAACTGTCAATATCAGTGCCGCAACTGTCCATATCGGTGCCGCAACTGTCCATATCGGTGCCGAAACTGTCCATATCGGTGCCGCAACTGTCCATATCGGTGCCGCAACTATCCATATCAGTGCCGCAACTG